>CATNWA010001728.1:0-29051 GCA_951230385.1 Staurois parvus | reverse complement strand
GGCCCCCAATCCTTATGTGACCCACAGGGGCAGCTTCCGCTGAATCAGCCCTATACTCCACTCCGGACAGGGTCCGCCGGGCGGCGGAAGAGAAAAGATACGCTTCCGAATTCAGGCGGATGGATGGGAGACACGCGCTGGAATGACGCTGCCCTGCGTCACCAATTTCGGGGTCGGACTCTCAGAGGCCTTGAAAGACGAACTGGCCCGAGTTGGGCCTCCCAGAGTCCCCTGGAGGATCTAATCTCCCTGGCGATCCAAATCGATCGCAGATTGCTGGGAACACAGGTTTGAGAGGTCTGGCCAGGGTCAGGGAGTTACATGGGCCCCGGTCAGAAGAGCATGGTCAGCTTGCCCGCCACCGAACAACCAATCATCCGTTCCGGTGGGACACCCCGGAGCCCATGCAGTTGGGGCTGGCTCGCATACCCTGTCCTCCCGAGGAGCGTCAACGAAGACGATCCAGGAATCTCTGCCCTCTATTGTGGAGAAAGCACGTAAGTCGACTTCTTCAGTTTCTTCTTGGTTCTATTGGGAATATGAGTCAGTCCAGTTTACTAAGCGGTATACCCCTCTTCTTTCAGCTCCCAGGAAGAAACCGTGAGAAACGACGGCCTATCATTGACTCAGGGGCAATGCAGTTGTTTTTTTGGATCTTGATTTTAACGTCAGCAGGAGATTCCTCTACAGCCCAGAAAATGGGGGTCTCAAAATTATTTTTTTAGCTGATGGCTCCCGGATTAGATCAGGGTTAGTAGACCAGGAGGGAAAACACCCCTATTCTTACCATCATAGCGGGTCAACACCGGGGGGAACTCTTACATTTTGATGCCATCGCGTCACCCCTTTTTTGCAGTGATTTTGGGGGTTCCTCCATGGCTTACAGGCTCACAACCCCCAAATCAACTGGGAAAACCCGGGTCAATAAGGTTCCTCTCTCGACATATTGTCAGGAACACTGCCACGGTCTTCGGGCCCCTCCAGAACCCCCAGATTCTCCTGTGCTCAGAGGAAGACCCCAGTTTTAAGACAAGTCATTCCAGCGGCCCCCCCTACCATGGCTATCTAGATGTCTTTAGCAAGCGCGGGGGCGGGGCCGACACCGCTGCCTCCTCACCGCCCATACCATTACGACTGTTCCAATCGATCTTTTGCAATGGTTCACGAGATTCCTTTTGGCCGAATCTTCCCTCTGTCTGAATTTACGAATTGGGGGGTTTTCTCAAGGAATACATAGATGAGAATCTTTCAAAAAGGGTTTATCCGCCCTACCACCTCACCAGCAGGAGCAGGGATTTTCTTTGCCAGAAAAGAAGGATAAATCCCTAAGACCCTGTGTTGACTACTGTGAATTGAATAGGATCACGATTAAAAATCGCTATCCTTTGCCTCCGGTCCCGGAGCTTTTTCAAAGCTTAAAATCCGCAGCTTGTTTCACTAAATTAAGATCTAAGGGGGGCATATAATTTGGTCCGCATAAGGGAGGGGGACGAGTGGAAAAAGACTGCGTTTCGCACTCGTTTTGGCCACTTCGAGTACCTGGTTGATGCCCTTTGGACTCTGCAATGCCCCGGGCCACTTTCCACAACATTTTTTCAACGACATATTCAGGGACTCTACCTTGACCATTTTGACATTTGACAATTATTTTAGTCATTGTGTATATTGACGATATCTTGATATTTTCACCCTCACTGGAGGACTCATAGGGATCATGTGACAAGGGTCCTTGAACAACAGAGTATCTCCTTTTTGGGTCTGATCATCTCCACCGCGGGGTTGCGATGGACCCCCAGAAAGTCACGGCAATTCTCGATTGGCCAATCACTACTGACAAGAAGGGCGTCCAGATGTTCATTGCATTTGCCAACTTCTATAGGAAGTTTATCAAGAACTTTTCAGGTCTGGTCTCCCCTATCACACAGTTAACCAAACAAGGATTCCGCTTCAAATGGACGCCAGAGGCCCAGGCAGCCTTCGAGTCCCTAAAAAGCTTGTTTACCACGGCACCCATTCTGGGCCACCCGGACACGGCACTACCATATATATACTAGAAGTAGACGCATCTGAAAATGCAGTAGGGTCAATCCTGTCCCAGAGGAAGGGCACGAAGGAACTTCTGCACCCGGTGGCATTCTTCTCAAGGAAACTTACCCGGCCGAGCGAAACTATGACATTGTTGACCAAGAATTATTGGCTATCAAAACCGCTTTGGAGGAATGGAGGTATTTGCTAGAAGGAGCCGCCCACCCGATTTTTGATTTTTACAGACCATAAAAATCTGGAATATTTGAGGACGGCAAAACGCCTACGACCACGCCAGGCGAGATGGGCGCTCTTCTTCTCCCGATTCTCATTCCATATTACCTATAGGCCAGGATCCAAGAACACAAAACCTGATGATCTCTCGCGCATGTTTGAGGACCCTAAGGAAGAACCCAGACCAGATACCATCCCTTCATCCGGAAACTTTCTGGCCCTCCAGACAGAACTGCGCTCTAAGCTACAGGATGCATCGGTGACTATGCCCATCCCCACCGAGGGTACCACTCCTGAAAAAAGGGGACTGAAATGGAAAGAGGGGTTGATCGTGGTGCCAGAAGAGGTCCAGACGCGGGTCCTGGAGCATTGCCATGATCACCCGATGGCAGGACACTTCCGACTGGCAAAGACCCTTGAGCTGCTTAGACGCACCTTTTGGTGGCCTAACATGGCCGGAGACTGTGAACGGTACGTCAAGTCTTGTACCACCTGTCAAAGGAACAAACCACCTAGAAGCAAGGCCTGGGGGGGGGGGGTATTATTGCCCATTACCCATACCTGTTTCGTTCTTGGCAAATGATTGCTACGGACTTCATAGTTGAGCTTCCTCCGTCCCAGGGCCATACTGCAATCTTCATGGTTATCGACCGCCTATCTAAAATGGCTCATTTCTTGCCCCTGAAGAGCACCCCATCGCGTTGGAGACCGCTCAGATATTCGTTCGAGAAGCGGTCAGGCTGCATGGGGTCCCGGAAGACATCGTGTCGGACCGAGGAGTCCAATTTACCTCCAAATTCTGGAAGGCCTTATGTAAGGCACTTGGCATCAAACTGGCTCTCTCCTCTGCGTTTCATCCTCAGACCAACGGGCAGACAGAAAGGACCAATCAGACCCTGGAACAATATTTAAGATGCTATACGTCCTTCCTACAGGACGATTGGCTGACGCTCCTGCCTTTGCGCGAATTTGCGTATAATAATGCGATTTAATTCAGCCACGGGACAATCCCCGTTTTTTGCAAACTATGGGTTTCACCCCACCTTCTTGCCCGATTTGGTAGCCGAGAGTGCAGTCCCAGCCACCCAAAACAATATCAGTTTTTTTTTCAAGCAATAATAAATTACTTCAGGAAGCCATGGCAAAGGCCCAGGAAGACAATAAGAAGGCCTTTGACAAGAAGCGAAGGGGGGGGAGCTGGTGCTGCAACCTGGGGATAAAGTATGGTTGGCAACAACAAATCTGAAGATGTTATGTCCCCTCAAAGAAACTAGGACCCAATTGTTGGGGCCATTTCGCGTCAAACGCATGAGTAATAAGGTGGCATACGAGCTCATTCTTTCCGGAAACGTTTAATAAGATTCACCCGGTGTTTCACTTCTCTCTGCTAAAAACAGTTGTCCCAGATCCATTTCCGGACCGAGAATCCAGACCCCTGAAGCCATCACCATTGAGGAACAAGAGGAATTCAAAGTGGAAGCAATCCTAAATTGCCAAAGGAGGGGAGGCCAGACCCAATTCTTGATCAAATGGAAAGGCTATGGTCCAGAGGAGAACTCTTGGGAAACCAGCCCAAAATGTCCATGCCCCTAGACTTATCCGGGAGTTCCATCGTTACCACCCGCGGAGGAGAGATCATTGGGGCACCCGGAGGATGCCCATAGGGGGGGGCAATGTCAGGGACCATCGCGACGCATGGGTCTGCACATGCGTAGGTGTCTGTCAAGACATGCAGGCAGCAGGGCACTAGGACCAAGGCGCACCCGTCGTCTATGACAGTGCTGGGCAGGCACTAGGACCTAGGCTGCGCCTGTCAGGTGCAGGGCGGGCTACTTAACCCAGCCCTGCACAGACACTTGTTGCCGAATGGTCTTTGTGCGATTCCTGTTATCTGATACCTGTGTTGTGAGTACTATTGATCTGGATTGTCTGACCTTGCTGCCTTCTCCTATCCTGACCCCCTGGCTTGCCTGACTTCGCTCCTGGATGTTCCCCTTTAGATCTGATCTCCTGTTATTGACCTGGCGTGTGACCCCGACCATTCTTTGCCTACTGTTTTGTACCGCACCGACTCCCCGGCTACCGACTCGGCTTGTTTGACTTAGCTTCCGCTCCTACCATCCATCCATCCCTCTAGGACCCCCTGGTCCCCTCACATCAGACTCTCACCCTGCGGGAGCCCCTGATGGACTCCTCTACTACTGGTGGGTATATCCAGTAGTCGTGACCTGGTCTCGGAGCGCTCCAAGTCCATCCCCACCATCAGGGGCTCTGGTGAACAAGTGCTCCGGAACTTAGACTCCGCGCTCTGGGGAGCCCGACCAGTGGGTTGCTAGAG
The DNA here is from genome assembly GCA_951230385.1 of Staurois parvus. Lineage (NCBI taxonomy): Eukaryota > Metazoa > Chordata > Amphibia > Anura > Ranidae > Staurois > Staurois parvus. The sequence goes on along the minus strand of CATNWA010001728.1, from coordinate 24,454 downwards.
GTGCTGTCAGGTGGTCCCTTACACCTACAGTGGGGATGGAAAGTTGGGGCACCCCAGCTAAAAATTTGTATTAATGTGCATAAAGAAGCCAAGGAAAGATGGAAAAATCTCCAAAAGGCATCAAATTACAGATTAGACTTTCTTATAATATGTCAACAAAAGTTAGATTTTATTTCCATCATTTACACTTTCAAAATAACAGAAAACAAAAAAATGGGCGTCTGCAAAAGTTTGGGCCCCCGGCAGAGTTAATATCTTGTACTGCCCCCTTTGGCAAGTATCACGGCTTGTAAACGCTTTTTGTAGCCAGCCAAGAGTCTTTCAGTTCTTGTTTGAGGTATCTTTGCCCATTCTTCCTTACAAAAGTCTTCCAGTTCTTTGAGATTTCTGGGCTGTCTGTCACGCACGGCTCTTTTAAGGTCTATCCATAGATTTTCAATGATGTTGAGGTCAGGAGATTGTGAAGGCCATGGCAAAACCTTCAGTTTACGCCTCTTGATGTAATCCCCCGTGGATTTCGAGGTGTGTTTAGGATCATTATCCATTTGTAGAAGCCATCCTCTCTTTAACTTCAGCTTTTTCACAGATGGCATCAAGTTACCATCCAAAATTTGCTGAAATTTTATTGAATCCATTTTTCCTTCTACTCGTGAGATGTTCCCTGTGCCACTGGCTGCAACACAACCCCAAAGCATGATTGGTCCAACCCCATGCTTCACAGTTGGACAGAGGTTCTTTTCATTCAATTCTGTGCCCCTTCTTCTCCAACCGTACCTTTGCTCATTCCGGCCAAAAAGTTCAATTTTAACCTCATCGGTCCACAGAACTTGTTTCCAAAATGCATCCGGCTTGTCTATATGTTCATTTGCAAAGTTCAAACGATGATTTTTGTGGTGAGGACGTAGAAGAGGTTTTCTTCTGATGACTCTTCCATGAAGACCATATTTGTACAAGTATCTCTTTATAGTGGAATAGTGACCACAACTCCAGTGTCTGCCAGATCTTTCTGGAGGGATCGTGCAGTCAAACGTGGGTTTTGAATTGTTTTTCTCACAATCCTGCGAGCTGTTTTGTCTGATATTTTTCTTGGTCTTCCAGATGTTGCTTTAACTTCCACTGTTCCTGATGACTGCCATTTCTTAATTCCATTCCGAACAGAGGATATTGACATCTGAAAACGCTTTGCTATCTTCTTATAGCCTTCTCCATCTTTGTGAGCGTCAACTATTTTCAGTTTCAGTTTTCTAGACAACTGCTTAGAAGAACCCATGGTGCTGATTGTTGGGGCAAGGTCAGATGAGTCGGGGCATTTAAAACCTTTGAGATTGACATCACCTGGTCTTCCCAGACGATGATTGAGAACAATCCATGACACTGGCAGGTCTCAGCTTGGCAAAGGGGGGCAGTGCATGCTATAAATTCTGCAGGGGGCCCAAACTTTTGCAGACGCCATTTTTTTGTTTTCTGTTATTTTGAAAGTGTAAATGATGGAAATAAAATCTAACTTTTGTTGACATATTATAAGAATGTCTAATCTGTAATTTGATGCCTTTTGGAGATTTTTTCCATCTTTCCTTGGCTTCTTTATGCACATTAATACACATTTTTAGCTGGGGTGCCCAAACTTTCCATCCCCATTGTACATTATTTTTTATTAAACATTTTTTATGGTAATGCACAAGGCCTGTGCGTCCTCTGTTTTTTCTTTCCTCAGGGAGAGTGACCCAGCCTGGAAGTGCTGTTAAACCTTCCAAGACTTAGAAGAAGCTTTAAGAAGTCCTGGATGAGTCTAGCCCACCAAGGAGCTGAATATCGCCCCAAGGTGCAGGAACACCCGAGCAACATCCAAAGATAATCTTCCTGGAACCTTCCTAGGCTTAGAAGAAGCTTTAAGAAGTCCTGGATGAGTCTAGCTCACCAAGGAGCTGAATATCGCCCCAAAGATGCAGGAACACCCAAGCAACATCCAAAGATGATCTTCCTGGAACCTTCCAAGGCTTAGAAGAAGCTTTAAGAAGTCCTGGATGAGTCTAGCTCACCAAGGAGCTGAATATCGCCCCAAAGGTGCAGGAACACCCGAGCAACATCCAAAGATGATCTTCCTGGAACCTTCCAAGGCTTAGAAGAAGCTTTAAGAAGTCCTGGATGATTCTAGTTCACCAAGGAGCTGAAGGATTGCCCCAAAGTCACAGGAACACCTGGGCAACATCGAAAGATAATCTTCCTGAAACCTTCCAAGGCTTAGAAGAAGATTTAAGAAGTCCTAGATGATTCTAGCTCACCAATGAGCTGAATATCGTCCCAAAGTCACAGGAACACCTGTGCAACATCCAAAGATGATCTTCCTGGGAACCCACCAAGGCAAAGAAGAAGCTTTAAGAAGTCCTGGATGACTCTAGATCACCAAGGAGCTGAAGGATCACCCCAAAGTCGCAGGAGTATCTGGGAAGCATCCAAAGATGATCTTCCTGGGAACTTTCTAAGGCTTAGAAGAAGCTTTAAGAAGTCCTAGATGATGCTAGCTCATCAAGAAGCTGAATATCATCCCAAAAGGTGCAGGAACACCTGGGCAACATACAAAGATGATCTTCCTGGGAACCTTCCAAGGCTTAGAAGAAGCTTTAAGAAGTCCTGGATGACCCTAGCTCACCAAGGAGCGAATGCTGACACTGCTATGGAAGATGTCTGAGATCCATCCAGGTGCGCTGCCAGTATGGGAGGACTTCATTGCAGCCATGCAGGAGTTACCATGTGGTGCTGGAAGACAGGTGCCAAAGGAAACTGCTTGGAGACGGGCAGGATTCATCCACGAGTGGGGAGCTGATGGCGGGATTTGTCCAATCGGAGAAGGCGGCTGCATTAATTCTGGGTGCCGAGGAGACAGGTCCATGTGGTGGGTGCAGCAAGATGGTAGAGCATGCATGCGGGCCGCCAGTGAGCTCCTTCTATCTGGGTCCCAGAGCAGAGAAGCTGAACCAGATGGTCGAGGAAGGTGAGAGCGTCATGGTCACGGGTGTGCAGTTAGTGCAGCGGAGGAGCATAGTGATGGGCACTGTCTGGGGGGCCAAGCACCTGTGTACCATATGCAGGGCCTGCTGAACACCCAAAGGATGGAGTCGTTGTGGGCACTGTAGAGTTTGTTTTTTGAGTTGCTGCCCAGCAGTGAACCACCTACAGTGTATGCTGTGGATTGAATTACGGGATTCTGCTCAAAAGTCACTGAGCCGGGGCAACATGGACATGTGAGGACCGGTATGGGACTTGAGTAGAGAAGGGGGCAGAAGAGTTGGGGGCCAACAGGGTCCCATCCCAAGGATTGCTGACCTGTCATCCTAAGTGGAGAAGAAGCTAGCCACCGGGAAAAATGTGGCAAAAGAGCCTGTGGTTGCAGCACTAGGAGATCCTTCTGAAGTAGTGGAGGCAGTGCGGATGGTCGCGGGAGAGACGGTAAAGGAGAGAGACTTGAGAAAAGAGGAGGGCGATGCGGAGATTGACCCAGGGTGTCCAAGATTTGTTGTAGACCCGAGTGACTTGGACTTAGCGGAGTGGGACTCCCTAGGTGGATCTGGTTTTAGGGAAGTCACTATTGTTCAGAGATACTAACAACCACCAGTGAGTCCTATGGAACAGTTTCCAAATCAGAGGCTTTGCCCAAACTGGTCCATGATCCCAAAGTGGCAGTTCAGGATGGTGGCTCTAGAGTTCAAGGACGAGGTATCCCCAGGTACCTGCTACCATCATGGAGCATAGAGAAGGTCAAAGAGAGGACAGGTTCAGTGGGGAGATATGGGAATCCCACCAATCCCACCATCCTGAATCCTGGAAAGACTTTGTCATTGTCAGAAAAAGAGCTGGAGTTTGGTCCGGAGGGTCCACCAAGACAAGGACATCATCAGAACATATGGGAGGGGAGACCAGGAGCACTTCGTAAATATTTGTGGTCCAGCCAGCCCGATGGTTCAACTCCCGGACCCCCTTTTTTTTTACTTTGCATGGCCCCCAGCTGTACAAACTTTGAGGATATCTACATGTCTTACCCATGGATCACTTTGTGTGACCCCCAGTTGTGCCATAAGGGACCAGAACCTCCCCCACAAAATAAATTCACTCCTCCTATCACAAATCATCTACCCCTAAAAATTGTGGTGCCCCATGGTTCCACCCCCTACCCACCTCTCAGCAGCGTCCCTTGGTTCCACCCCCTACCCACCTCTCAGCAGCGTCCCTTGGTTCCACTCCCTACCCACCTCTGAGCAGCACCCCTTGGTTCCACCCTCCTACCCACCTCTGATCACCGTCCCCTGGTTCCACCTCCCACCCTCCTCCGAGCAGCGCCCCTTGGTTCCACTCCCTACCCACCTCTGAGCTCCTTCCCTTGGTTCCACCCCCTACCCACCTCCAAGCACTATCCCTATGTTCCATCCCCTACCCACCTCTGAGAAGCATCCCTTGGTTCCACCCCCTACTTACCTCCGAGCAGCATCCCTTGGTTCCACCCCCTACCAACTTCCGAGCAGCATCCCTTGGTTCCACCCCCTACCCACCTCTGAGCACCGTCCCTTGGTCCCACCCCTTACCCACCTCTGAGCAGCATCCCTTGGTTCCACCCCCTACCCACCTCTGAGCAGCATCCCTTGGTTCCACCCCCTACCAACCTCCGAGCAGCACCATGGCAACCCTAGACTCAAAGCAACAATATATCCCCCAGCAACAATACACCTCCACAGCAGCGACTCTCCCCAGCAGCAATAGATCACCCAGCAACAGCCCAGTAACAATAACCCCCCCAGCAACAACAGATCCACTCCAGCAAGATCCACACAAGCAACAATAGACTGCCTTGGCAACAACAGATCCACTTCCACCCCTCTGTCCAAGTATACCACATCCACCGCCACCCCTCTATCCAAGTATACCACATCAACTGCCACCCCTCTGTCCAAGTATACCATGTCCAACCCTCTGTCCAAGTATACCACGTCCACCGCCACCCCTCTGTCCAAGTATACCACGTCCTCAGCTCCCCCTCTGTCCAAGTATACCACATCCACTGCCACCCCTCTGTCCAAGTATACCACATCCACTGCCACCCCTCTTTCCAAGTATACCACATCCACCCCTCTGTCCAAGTATACTACATCCACCGCCACCCCTCTGTCCAAGTATACCATGTCCACCGCCACCCCTCTGTCCACGTATACCACGTCCACTGCCACCCCTCTGTCCATGTATACCACGTCCACCGCCACCCCTCTGTCCAAGTATACCACGTCCACCGCCACCCCTCTGTCCAAGTATACCACATCCACCGCCACCCCTCTGTCCACGTATACCACATCCACCGCCACCCCTCTGTCCACGTATACCACATCCACCGCCACCCCTCTGTCCACGTATACCACATCCACCGCCACCCCTCTGTCCAAGTATACCACGTCCACCGCCACCCCTCTGTCCAAGTATACCACGTCCACTGCCACCCCTCTGTCCAAGTATACCACGTCCACCCCTCTGTCCAAGTATACCACATCCACAGCCACCCCTGTGTCCCAAGTATACCACGTCCACCCCTCTGTCCAAGTATACCACATCCACCGCCACCCCTCTGTCCAAGTATACCACATCCACCACCACCCCTCTGTCCAAGTATACCACGTCCACAGCCACCCCTCTGTCCAAGTATACCACATCCACAGCCACCCCTCTGTCCAAGTATACCACATCCACCCCTCTGTTTAAGTATACCACTGCTGTCAGGGATCCCCGCGGCACTGGTCCCGGTGCAGGCGCAGTATGCCGTCTCATGCGGGGCCACGGGCACTAGGTCCTGGCCAGCCGCGGTGACGAAGTTCGCGCATGTGCACTGGCGATCGCGGGTGCGCGCCGAGCACCAATGACGGCGCAGGGCGCGGTATTTAAATCCTCCCTGTGCTGTCACTGGTTGCCGTATGGTCTTTTCTGATATCCCTGTTCCTGAACCTGTGTAGTTGTGAGTATTGCTGACCCGGATTGCCTGACTTTGCTGATTTCTCCTGTCCTGACCCCTGGCTTGCCTGACCTCACTCCTGGATGCCCCTCTATAGATCTGACCTCTTGTTACTGACCTGGTGTGTGACCCGACCATTCTCTGCCCGCTGCCTTGTACCGCACCGACCCCCCGGCTACCGACTCGGCTTGTCTGACATTGCACTTGCTCATCCATCCCGCCGGGATCTCCCGGCCTCCTCACGTCAGGCTCTCACCCTGCAGAACCTCTGGTGGGCTCCTCTACCACTGGTGGGTGTACCCAGTAGCCGCGACCTGGTCTTGGGGACGCTCCAAGTCCATCCCCACCATCAGGGGCCCTGGTGAACAAGTGAACCGGGACTTAGACTCCGCGCTCTGGGGTAACCTGATCAGTGGAGTGCTAGAGGTACCGTCAGGTGGTCCCTTACAACTGTGTCCAAAGCTCCCCCTCTGTCCAAGTATACCACGTCCACCGCCACCCCTCTGTCCAAGTATACCACATCCACCGCCACCCCTCTGACCAAGTATACCACATCCACCGCCACACCTCTGACCAAGTATACCACGTCCACCGCCACCCCTCTGACCAAGTATACCACGTCCACCGCCACCCCTCTGTCCAAGTATACCACATCCACCGCCACACCTCTGGCCAAGTATACCACGTTCACCGCCACCCCTCTGTCCAAGTATAACACGTCCACCACCACCCCTCTGTCCAAGTATACCACATCCACCGCCACACCTCTGACCAAGTATACCACGTCCACCGCCACCCCTCTGACCAAGTATACCACGTCCACCGCCACCCCTCTGTCCAAGTATACCACATCCACCGCCACACCTCTGGCCAAGTATACCACGTTCACCGCTCTGTCCAAGTATACCACACCCACCCCCCCCCTGTCCAAGTATACCACGCCTACCCCCACCCCTCTGTCCAAGTATAACACGTCCACCACCACCCCTCTGTCCAAGTATACCACATCCACCACCACCCCTCTGACCAAGTATACCACATCCACCGCCACCCCCTCTGACCAAGTATACCACGTCCACCGCCACCCCTCTGTCCAAGTATACCACATCCACCACCACCCCTCTGACCAAGTATACCACGTCCACAGCCACCCCTCTGTCCAAGTATACCATGTCCACAGCAACCCATCTGTCCACGTATACCACATCCACCGTCACCCCTCTGTCCAAGTATACCACATCCACCACCACCCCTCTGTCCAAGTATACCACATCCACTGCCCCCCTCTGTCCAAGTATACTACATCCACCGCCACCCCTCTGTCCAAGTATACCACATCCACTGCCACCCCTCTGTCCAAGTATACCACATCCACCGCCACCCCTCTGTCCAAGTATATTACGTCCACCACCACCCCTCTGTCCAAGTATACCACATCCACCGCCACCCCTCTGTCCAAGTATACCACATCCACTGCCACCCCTCTGTCCAAGTATACCATGTCCACAGCAACCCATCTGTCCACGTATACCACATCCGCCGTCACCCCTCTGTCCAAGTATACCATGTCCACTGCCCCCCCCCTCTGTCCAAGTATACCACATCCACTGCCACCCCTCTGTCCAAGTATACCACATCCACCGCCACCCCTCTGTCCAAGTATACCACATCCACTGCCCCCCCTCTGTCCAAGTATATACCATGTCCACAGCAACCCATCTGTCCACGTATACCACGTCCACCGCCACCCCTCTGTCCAAGTATACCACATCCACTGCCCCCCCTCTGTCCAAGTATACCATGTCCACAGCAATCCATCTGTCCACGTATACCACATCCACCGTCACCCCTCTGTCCAAGTATACCACGTCCACTGCCACCCCTCTGTCCAAGTATACCACATCCACCACCACCCCTCTGTCCAAGTATACCACGTCCACCGCCACCCCTCCGTCCAAGTATACCACAGCCACCATCACCCCTCTGTCCAAGTATACCACGTCCACCCCTCTGTCCAAGTATACCACATCCACCCCTCTGTCCAAGTATACCACATCCACCCCTCTGTCCAAGTATACCACATCCACCATCACACCCTCTGTCCAAGTATACCACGTTCACAGCCACCCCTCTGTCCAAGTATACCACGTCCACCATCACCCCTCTGTCCAAGGTTTTGCTCACCTCCTCATAAAAATAAATCAGATTTGTGTGACAACTTCTGTCTTTCATGAATCCACGCTGTCCGTGGCTTACAATAGTTTGTTTCCAGCAAGAACTCCTCTCTGTGGTCTTTTATTAAACTCTCCAGTATCTTCCCAACTATAGAAGTTCCACTAACAGCTCTATAATTACTTGGGAAAGATTTTGTCCCCTTTATAAATATTGGCCCCACATTGGCCTTACACCAATGCCGTGGTACTATGCCAGTCATTAAAGAGTCCCTAAAAATGAGAAACAATGGCTGTGAGATGACAGAGCTGAATTCTGTAAGGCCCCGTGGGTGTATGCCATCCGGTCCACGGGCTTTATTCACCTTTATTCTATTCTATAATATTTCTGGATCATATCAATTGTGTGAGCCAATGTGGATGATGTGGGGGGTGTCAGTACCACGCCCATTATGTACAAGAGCCCCCCATGCTCCTTTGTATACACAGAGCTGAAGAAGGGATGTCATACATTGTCCTTCTCTTTGTCCCCCCCCTCTAGATGGTTCTGTAAAGGGCCTACATGCTGGGACCGGACCTTTCTACTATTCATAGATTGGAGGAATGTTTTGGGGTGGTCCTGATATCTTTCTGTGGTTTGTTTTCAGTTTTTGTGCCTTTATTTCCTTTCTGCATCTTCTGTTCTATTCTCTGTAATGTGTAAACGATGATGGCGTTCCTTCATTGTTATCTGGAATAAAAGCTCTTTTCTTCTTATCTATGGCTTTTGTCACTTTGGCCGGAAGACACAGAGGTTGGATTTGTAGCCTTTTATACGTGGTGCCCACGGGGATATATTCTGCAGTGTGGTCACATACAGTCTTTGTGAAGAACTCCCATTTCTGTGTTGTGTTCATCCATGCCAATATTCCTCCCAGTCTAAGTCTTGGAGAGCAGATCTCAGCCTTGGAGAATTAGCTCTCTTAAAGTTCAGCGTTTTTATTCTCCCCGTATGTGCTCGCTGTTTACAGCTAATAAATGAAATCATAAACAAACTAAAAAAAATCCCAGCGCCAATCAAAGAAAGCGTACAATTATGCAGCTGTGCACCAGTGAAAACCACCAATAATGAATAACACAAAAAAACAGCGCAAAAATTAAATACATAAATAAATGTCCGTGCAAAAATATATATATAATATTTCAAACATAAGTCCTTATTTTCCAAAAAGGATTTTCAAAACAATGTTTCAAAATGTGCTTCCACCTGATCACCACGTGACACATCATATTGAGCGCACTCACCAGATGGAGGTGAGTAATAAGCCTCATAGGATATAAGGGATCCTATAGCCCCTCAAGAGGAACTCAAATCTCCTTCTTCACCCTGCTTAGATACAGCAATCGACTCCACTCTACTTCTCCATGGAATCCTCAATCATGTGCAAGGAAAGAAAGGCTACATAGTGTAATCCTGCCACTCAATACCATAGAAATCCATAGAATAAGGACACTCACATGTTTCATACAATAACAGGCCTTGTTTAGTAGCCTCAAAGGCTTCAAAGGAACAAGATTCCAAATTGTAAATATAGGGATCTCACGCTTTAAGGATCACTGTAGAGGATGACCAGCTTTCCACCTCTAAGATGGCCGCTTGAACCGCAAAAGTCGGCGTGCGTCCCAAATACCGGAAGTGACGTAGGCCAAGAAGACAGCAGACCAGAAGTGCGTCAATGCGTTTCGCCCCACCCGCAGGGCGTTCTCAAGACACCACCTTCAGTATCTGGCCGTCTTTTATACCCTTTAGGGAGAGCTCTCATCCATCTCCTATGCAAATTACTAGAAACTCCCTCCCACTACCACACCTGATCATTAAACCATTATAATTACCAATACGAAGTACCCGCCCTCTGATCTTACCTCATCCTCTATATACTCAGCGTGAGAACCCTTCACAACTTAAATACAAGACAATGATCCGCAATTAAAACAATGAAATAAAATTCCTCCTAAATATAAATACAAATCACCATATATTCCAATTATCTTTAATACTCTCTGGGAAATAATAAAAGAATAAAAAATAAAAATGTATAAAAAAAAAAAAAAAAACTAAGAAAAGTAAAACAATGAAAAAAATATAAAGCAAATATAAAAAAAAAAAAAAAATAAAAAAAGTAAAACAATGAAAAAAAATTTAAGCAAATATAAAAAATATATAAAAAAATAAATAAAATAATAAAAAAAAAAAATAAGAAAAGTAAAACAATGAAAAAAACATAAAGCAAATAAAAAAAAAAAAAAATTAAGAAAAGTAAAACAATGAAAAAAATATAAAGCAAATATAAAAAAAAAAAATAAGAAAAGTAAAACAATGAAAAAAAATATAAAGCAAATATAAAAAAAAAAAAATAAGAAAAGTAAAACAATGAAAAAAATATAAAGCAATGAAAAAAATATAAAAAAAAAAAAAAAAAAAAAAAAAAAAAAAGTAAAACAATGAAAAAAATATAAAGCAAATAAAAAAATATAAAAAAAAAAAAAAAAAAAAGAAAAGTAAAACAATGAAAAAAATATAAAGCAAATATAAAAAAAAAAAAAAAAATAAGAAAAGTAAAAAAATGAAAAAAAAAAAATAAAAGCAAATATAAAAAAAAAAAAAAAATAAAAAAAGTAAAACAATGAAAAAAATTAAAGCAAATATAAAAAAAAAAAAAAAAATAAGAAAAGTAAAACAATGAAAAAAATATAAAGCAAAATATAAAAAAAAAAAAAAATAAGAAAAGTAAAACAATGAAAAAAATATAAAGCAAATATAAAAAAAAAAAAAATAAAAATAAAAAAAGTAAAAATTTTAAAGCAATGAAAAAAATATAAAGCAAAAAAAAAAAAAAAAAAAAAAAATAAGAAAAGTAAAACAATGAAAAAAATATAAAGCAAATATAAAAAAAAAAAAAAAAAATAAGAAAAGTAAAACAATGAAAAAAATATAAAGCAAATATATAAAAAAAAAAAAAAAAATAAGAAAAGTAAAACAATGAAAAAAATTTAAAGCAAATATAAAAAAAAAAAATAAGAAAAGTAAAACAATGAAAAAAATATAAAGCAAATATAAAAAAAAAAAAAAAAAGTAAAAACAATGAAAATAAAAAAAAAACAATGAAAAAATTATAAAGCAAATATAAAAAAAAAAAAAATAAAAATAAGAAAAGTAAAACAATGAAAAAAAAAAAAATATAAAGCAAAAAAATATATATAAAAAAAAAAAAAAAATAAGAAAAAGTAAAACAATGAAAAAAATAAAAGCAAATATATAAAAAAAATAAAAAAAAATAAGAAAAGTAAAAACAATGAAAAAAATATAAAAGCAAAATAAAAAAAAAAAATAAAAAAAGTAAAACAATGAAAAAAAATATAAAGCAAATATAAAAAAAAAAATAAGAAAAACAATGAAAAAATATAAAGCAAAAAAAAAGTAAAACAATGAAAAAAATATAAAGCAAATATAAAAAAAAAAAAAAAAATAAAAAAAGTAAAACAATGAAAAAAAATATAAAGCAATATATAAAAAAAAATAAAAAAACAATAAAAAAATAAAAGCAAATAAAAAAATAAAAAAAAAACAAATGAAAAAAATATAAAGCAAATATAAAAGCAAATAAAAAAAAAAAAAATAAGAAAAGTAAAACAATGAAAAAAATATAAAGCAAATATATAAAAAAAAAAAAAAAAGTAAGAAAAGTAAAAACAATGAAAAAAATTTAAAGCAAATATAAAAAAAAAAAAATAAGAAAAGTAAAACAATTAAAAAAAATATAAAGCAAATATAAAAAAAAAAAAAAAAGAAAAGTAAAACAATGAAAAAAATTATAAAGCAAATATAAAAAAAAAAAAAAAAATAAGAAAAGTAAAACAATGAAAAAAATATAAAGCAAATATATATAAAAAAAAAAAAAAATAAGAAAAGTAAAAACAATGAAAAAAATTTAAAGCAAATATAAAAAAAAAATAAATAAAAAGTAAAACAATGAAAAAAAATATAAAGCAAAATATAAAAAAAAAAAATAAGAAAAGTAAAACAATGAAAAAAAAAAAAATATAAAGCAAATATAAAAAAAAAAAAAAATAAGAAAAGAAAAAAATAAAACAATGAAAAAAAAAAAAAAAATTAAGAAAAGTAAAGCAAATATAAAAAATATATTAAAAAAAAAAATAAGAAAAGTAAAACAAAAAAAAATAAAGCAAATAAAAAAAAAAATAAGAAAAAGTAAAACAATGAAAAAAAATATAAAGCAAATAAAAAAAAAAATAAAGAAATAAAACCAATGTAAAACAATGAAAAAAAAAAAATATAAAAGTAAAACAATGAAAAAAATTTAATAAAGCAAATATAAAAAAAAAAAGAAAAAGTAAAACAATGAAAAAAATATAAAAGCAAATATAAAAAAAAAAAAAAAAGAAAAGTAAAACAATGAAAAAAATATAAAGCAAATATAAAAAAAAAAAATAAAAATAAAAAAAGTAAAACAATGAAAAAAATATAAAGCAAATATATAATAAAAAAAAAAAATAAAGAAAAGTAAAACAATGAAAAAATTTAAGCAAATATAAAAAAAAAAAAAAGAAAAGTAAAACAATGAAAAAAATATAAAGCAAATATAAAAAAAAAAAAAAATAAGAAAAGTAAAACAATGAAAAAAAATAAAAGCAAATATAAAAAAAAAAAAAATAAGAAAAAGTAAAACAATGAAAAAAATTTAAAGCAAATATAAAAAATATATAAAAAAAAAATAAAAATAAAAAAAATAAAAAAATAAAATAAAAATAAAAAAAATAAAAATATAAAACAAATGCACATATGTAGATCACAATTCCTTAAAAATCTCTGAAATGTTTTGAAGCTATAGCACCACAAAACTCTATTGGATACAACCATTAACTTTCCACTTAGTAGAGTGTCTGAAACCACCCACAACCACACTATTAATGGTCTCAGTCAATCCACTCACCAATTGGATAAGAAACAATTAATGTCAATCTCTGCATTTAAACCTTTGGGGGCCAATGTCCCCATATTATAAATCCACTTCGTTTCATTTTGTGAGATGCCTCTCAACATATCTCCCCTCTCCCATGGCGTTTCCACTCTATCTATACCACAGAATTTTATACAAGTTGGGTCCCTGTTGTGACAAACCCTAAAGTGATGTGATAAACTGTGATACTTAAATCCTGTTTTGATGTTTCTGATATGCTCACCTAATCTCACAGATCATTTTCTAGTAGTTCTTCCTATATTATGAAGGTTACAGGGACATTCAAGCACATAGGTAACATGGTTAGTGTCACATGAGATAAACTTCTTCATTTTATAGGATGATCCCTTAGAGCTAGATTTGAAGCTATCAAAAATATTTTTTATTATTATCCCCTTTTAAAATTCTACATGCTGAACACCTCCCGCATTTACAAAAACCTGTTATATCGAAAAAAAAATGGTTAATTTCCTCGGTTTATCAGGAACATTCTTTACCAATCTATCCCTTAACCTCTTGCCGACCGCGCATAGCCGAATGACGGCTTCACCGCGGACCGGCCAGTTCTGAGTGGACGTCATATGAACGCGCTCTCCTGCGCGCCCCAGGGGGCGTGCACCCGGCGATCTCCATGATCGCTGTGTCCTACGGACACAGCTGATCACGTGATGTGGTGAAAGGCCGATCCCACCGGCCTTTTACCACGTGATCAGCGGTGTCCAATGACACGCTGATCACAGGGAAATGCAAGTGCCGGTTCTCAGCTGCACTTTCCTCACGCTGTCAGATCGTGAGGAAAGTACTGCCGAGAACCAGCAGATGTCAGAGCGGGGGGTATCGGCACCGATCATCAGGGCACTGATGATCAGTGCCCTGATGATCGGTGCCCAGCAGTGACACCCGCAAGTTCCGCTCAGCAGTGCGCCCACTAGCCCCGCCCACCCGTTCCCAGCAGTGCCCCCACCTGTGCCCAGCAGTGCCCCCACCTGTGCCCAGCAGTGCACCCACCTGTGCCACTCTGCAGTGCCACCTACCTGTGCCCAGAAGTGCCACCTACATGTGCCCAGCAGTGCCACCCACCTGTGCCCACCCACCAGTGCCCACCAGTGCCACCCACCTGTGCCCACCAGTGCCACCCACCTGTGCCCACCCACCAGTGCTGCCCACCAGTGCCACCCACCAGTGCAGCCCAGCAGTGCTGCCAGTCAGTGCCACCAGTCAGTGCCCAGGGTTGTGCCAGTCAGTGCCGCCAGTCAGTGCCCAGAAGTGATGCCAGTCAGTGCCGTCTATCAGTACCCATCATCAGTGTCACCTATCAGTGCCGCCTATCAGTGCTGCATATCAGTGCCGCCTATCCCGTGACCCCTAATTAGTATTGCCTATCAGTGCCCTTTAGTGCTGCCTACCAGTGCCCATCAGTGCCGCCTATCAGTGCCCATCAGTGCCGCCTCATCAACGCAAATCAGTGAAGGAGAAAAAAATACCTGTTTGAAAAATTTTATAAAAGAAACAAATAAACTTTTTTTTTTTTTTCAAATTTTTTACACTTTTTTTAATTTATAGCGCAAAAAGTAAAGCGCCCCAGCGGCGATTAAATACCACCAAAAGAAATCTCTATTTGTGAGAAAAAAATGATCAAAATTTCATATGGGTACTATGTTGCATGACCGCGCAATTGTCAATCAAAGTGCGGCAGCGCTGAAAGCTGAAAATTGGCCTGGTAAGGAAGGGGGTAGAAGTGTCCTGTAGGCAGGAAGGGGGTAGAAGTGCCCTGTAGGCAGGAAGGGGGTAGAAGTGCCCTGTAGGCAGGAAGGGGGTATAAGTGCCCTGTAGGCAGGAAGGGGGTAGAAGTGCCCGTAGGCAGGAAGGGGTAGAAGTGCCTGGTAGGCAGGAAGGGGGTAGAAGTGCCCGGTAGGCAGGAAGGGGGTAGAAGTGCCCGGTAGGCAGGAAGGGGGTAGAAGTGCCCGGTAGGCAGGAAGGGGGTAGAAGTGCCCTGTAGGCAGGAAGGGGGTAGAAGTGTCCTGTAGGCAGGAAGGGGGTAGAAGTGCCCTGTAGGCAGGAAGGGGGTAGAAGTGCCCTGTAGGCAGGAAGGGGGTAGAAGTGCCCTGTAGGCAGGAAGGGGGTAGAAGTGCCCTGTAGGCGAGGGGTTAATACAGGTGGTTTTCTGTAAATGAAACTAGGCCTCTCCGGAAGTAATTGACTCAAAATCTCATCTCTTTTTAGAATCGGCCAGTGCTTCCTGATAATCCTTTCTACTAGTTTAAATTGGCGAGAATAACTCGTTCTAAAAGCCATTTCTCCTGTGCATCTATCTTTAGATCGTCTGACCAGCAGATCTTCCCTATTCATTCCCTTCACCTGTTCTGGAGCACATTGCAAGGACTGTTCTTTATAACCTTTTTCCCAAAATCTATTCAATAACATATCAGATTGATTTTGAAATACTTTATTATCATCGTCACAGTTGCGTTTTAACCTCATAAGTTGACCTTTGGGAAC
Source organism: Staurois parvus (assembly GCA_951230385.1). Lineage (NCBI taxonomy): Eukaryota > Metazoa > Chordata > Amphibia > Anura > Ranidae > Staurois > Staurois parvus. The sequence continues at coordinate 8,780 of CATNWA010001728.1, read as the reverse complement.
GGCCTTCAGCCAGTTTCTGTGATGGCAGCTATGGGTCGGAATATACCCGTTCCTGTCCACATCTTTAAAATGGGTCTTTGTGAGAAACCCGTTACTTGCCTGTACACCGTCAGGTCCAAAAAATCAATCGCTGTCTCACTCAGGTTATAAGTAGAGATGAGCGAATCGAACTTGGCGAAGTGGAATTCGTTTCGAATATTAGGAAAAATTTGATTCGCACCGAATCCGAATTTTAGCAAACTTCGGATGCACGAATCAAATTTTCCCCGATCAGCCGGCAAAAAGTGTCACTGCAGAGAGCTCCTCTATTTCTGACAGTTCTCTGACAGTTCCTTCACATGTACAGCGGTTGAAACATTGTATCTATTTGTTTCCATTTAGGATACAGATGTTTTTATTCGGAAACAAATAGATACAATGTTTCAACCGCTGTAAATGTGAAGGAACTGTCAGAGAACTGTCAGAAATAGCAGAGCTCTCTGCAGGGACACTTTTTGCTGTACTGGAATTCTTCTTCTTTTCATTCCTCTTCTTCTTTTCATTCTTCTTCTTTTCATTCTTCTTCTTCTTCTTTTCATTCTTCTTCTTCTTTTCATTCTTCTTTTCATTCTTCTTCTTCTTCTTTTCATCATTCTTCTTCTTCTTTTCATTCTTCTTCTTCTTCTTTTCATTCTTCTTTTCATTCTTCTCATTCTTCTTTTCATTCTTCTTCTCATTCTTTTCATTCTTCTTCTTCTTCTTTTCATTCTTCTTCTTCTTCTTTTCATTCTTCTTTTCATTCTTCTTCTTTTCATTCTTCTTCTTCTTTTTTTTCATTCTTCTTTTCATTCTTCTTCTTTTCATTCTTCTTCTTCTTCTTTTCATTCTTCTTTTCATTCTTCTTCTTCTTCTTTTCATTCTTCTTCTTCTTCTTTTCATTCTTCTTTTCATTCTTCTTCTCATTCTTCTTTTCATTGTTCTTCTTCTTCTTTTCATTTTTCTTCTTCTTCTTTTCATTCTTCTTTTCATTCTTCTTCTTCTTCTTTTCATTCTTCTTCTTCTTCTTTTCATTCTTCTTTTCATTCTTCTTCTTCTTCTTTTCATTCTTCTTTTCATTCTGCTTTTCATTCTTCTTCTTCTTCGTCGTGCCCCGTGACTGGCCAATGAGTGAAGTGTGCGGTGATTCTAAGATGGACGGCACTCATCTGCATGTCATACTGACTGACAGTATTATTTCTCTTCCCCAGCAGACTCCAAAGGCATTTAAATTAAAGGTACAGTGTTCTGCACTAATATAAAGGCTCTCTGAAGCCTAGAAACACCCTTTTATAAGTTAAATTCGCGGCGAATAAATTTGCATCGAATCGAATTTCTCCCGCAAATTCGGCGAATCAGCCGAATCGAATTTTTGAATAATTCGCTCATCTCTAGTTATAAGTGAATGATAAGTTCACATCATTATTCCCCATCTTATCAATAAAGTCAACCAGTCCTTCTTTGTCTCCTTTCTGTATAATGATGATGTCATCTATGAACCTCCTATAAAGTAGCAGTTCTTTCTTCCTATTTACAAACATTGCCTTACTTTCCCACCCACTCATGAATAAATGAGCTACTGACGGGCATACTTCGCACCCATCGCTACACCCATAATCCGTTTATAAAATCTTTTAGAATGCCAGAAAAAATAAAAAAAAAAAAATATTAAAAATAAAAAACAATAAAAAAATTTAACATAAATGAAACAATATGTTTAAAAAAAAAAAAAAAAAAAATAAATTAAAAAAAATTAAAAAAAGTCATAGCCAGATCCCGACATTTCATGATAAATTGTAATTGTTCAGAATCAACTCCTGACTTAGTTCCCATTGCTCCTTTAACCGCTGCTAGGGCGCCATGATGTTTTATATTCGTGTATAACGAATTTACATCTACACCGGCCATGACACAATCCTCACCTTCACTAATAGCTTTCAGTGAGCTCATCAAATCCCCACTATCTCTTAACCATTAGCCGCCCGGCCAATGGCCGTTTGGCGGCTTCAGATGTGCCTCTTCATTCCAGGTGCACGCCATTTGGCGTGCTCCCGCACATGCGCTGTTTGCACTAGTGCAGAGCGGCGCAGCAGCGGGATCTGTCACGGGCCGTGCACCTCGGACACGGCCGATGACAGATCCGAGTACCGGCTCCGTTGCTGGTACCATGTGACCTGCCGTGACCAATCACAGCAGGTCACATGACAGTTGTATACAATGGATGGCTTCATTCATGATGCCATCCATTGTATACTAGTGCCTAGCTGTGAATGGTCACAGCGATCACAGGCACATGTCATGTGATTAGCTGTGACCAAATCACAGCTAAGCACAAAAAAAAAAAAAAAAAAAAGCTGAATGAATCGATGTCATTCAGGTAAATGCTTGTTTATAGCAAAGTAATTCTTTGCTATAAGCAAATTGTGTAAAAAAAAAAAAAATACTGATCACTTCCCCAAAGTAGTACAATGTTACTACGGTACTATTGTATGGTTACTAATGGTAACATTGTACTATTTTGGTCATAGTAAAATATAAAAAAAAATCTTAAAAAAAAATTAAAAAAAATGTAATAAAAAATTAAATATAATAAAAAAATTAAAAAAAATTAAAAAAATATAATATATATTTTTTTTTTTTCATACTATCACCAGTCAGTGTCCCTGATCACCGCCATGCCAGTTATATGATGACGCTGTACTGCACTGGTGACAGGATGTAAAAAAAAAAAAATAGTGAAAATAATTTTTTTCATTTTTTCATTTCCGAAAAATTATGACAAAAAAATACAACTTCAAAAAACTTGCCATTCCTCTTATAAAGTACGTCGGACTGTCTACTCTGCAAAATGGGGTCATTTGGGGGATATCTGTACTGTCCTGACATTTGGGGGATATCTGTACCGTCCTGACATTTGGGGGATATCTGTACTGTTCTGACATTTGGGGGATATCTGTACTGTCCTGACATTTGGGGGATATCTGTACCGTCCTGACATTTGGGGGATATCTGTACCGTCCTGACATTTGGGGATATCTGTACTGTCCTGACATTTGGGGGATATCTGTACTGTTCTGACATTTGGGGGATTATCTGTACCGTTCTGACATTTGGGGGGTATCTGTACTGTTTCTGACATTTGGGGGATATCTGTACTGTCCTGACATTTGGGGGGTATCTGTACCGTCCTGACATTTGGGGGATATCTGTACCGTTTGATATTTGGAGGATATCTGTACTGTCCTGACATTTGGGGGGATATCTGTACTGTTCTGACATTTGGGGGATATCTGTACCGTCCTGACATTTGGGGATATCTGTACTGTCCTGACTTTTTGGGGGATATCTGTACCGTCCTGACATTTGGGGGATATCTGTACCGTCCTGACATTTGGGGGATATCTGTACCGTTCTGACATTTGGGGGATATCTGTACCGTCCTGACATTTGGGGGATATCTGTACCGTCCTGACATTTGGGGGATATCTGTACCGTCCTGACATTTGGGGGATATCTGTACCGTCCTGACATTTGGGGGATATCTTGTACTGTCCTGACATTTGGGGGATATCTGTACCGTCCTGACATTTGGGGGATATCTGTACTGGTCCTGACATTTGGGGGATATCTGTACTGTTCTGACATTTGGGGGATATCTGTACTGTCCTGACATTTGGGGGATATCTGTACCGTCTTGACATTTGGGGGATATCTGTACTGTCCTGACATTTGGGGGATATCTGTATTGTTCTGACATTTGGGGGGATATCTGTACCGTTCTGACATTTGGGAGATATCTGTACCGTTCTGACATTTGGGGGATATCTGTACTGTTTCTGACATTTGGGGGATATCTGTACCGTCCTGACATTTGGGGGATATCTGTACCGTTCTGACATTTGGGAGATATCTGTACCGTTCTGACATTTGGGGGATATCTGTACCGTTCTGGACATTTGGGAGATATCTGTACCGTTCTGACATTTGGGGGATATCTGTACTATTCTGACATTCTTTCTGACCTGCAAGATATTAGATTGGCTGTCAGTACTTCAGGATTGATCAATATTCAGATCTATACCATAGTTTGTGAACTCTATAACTTTCCTAAAAACTAAATAATACATCCTTAATTTGGGTTAGTTTCACCAAAGACATGGAGCAGAATACATCTTCGGCCTAAATTTATGAAGAACAATTATTTATTTGTAAACTTTTATAACAGAAACAAAGAAAAATGTGGTTTTTTTTCAAAATTTTTGGTCTTTTTTTGTTTAATTTAGCAAAAAATAAAAACCCCGGCGGTGATTAAATACCACCAAAAGAAAGCTCTAGTTGTGTGAAGAAAATGATAAAATTTTTAGTTTGGGTACAATGTTGTATGACCGCGCAATTGTCATTCAACGTGTGAGAGCGCTGAAACCTGAAAAATGGCCTGGGGGCAGGGAGGGGGAAAATTGCCCGGTATGGAAGGGGTTAAGTAAGCGGGAAAGGAAGATACAAGGGTTGCAAAAACTTATCTACATATTCTCCCAGTCTGGAGAAATCAATGAATCAATCCTACATTTTGTCATTTTTATGATCGGTCTTCCTGGAGGTTTTGTCAGATTTTTTATGAATTTTAGGTAATTGGTAAATCACTGGTATTTTAGGAGCCTTAGGCACTAGATACAGTCAGGTCCATAAATATTGGGGACATGGACACAATTCTATCATTTTTGGCTCTATACACCACAATGGATTTGAAATGAAATGAACAAGATGTGCTTTAACTGCAGACTGTCAGCTTTAATTTGAGGGTATTTACATCCAAATCAGGTGAACGGTGTAGGAATTACAACAGTTTGCATAGGTGCCTCCCACTTGTTAAGGGACCAAAAGTAATGGGACAGAATAATCATCATAAATCAAACTTTCACTTTTTAATACTTGGTTACAAATCCTTTGCAGTCAATGACAGCCTGAAGTGTGGAACGCATAGACATCAGCAGACGCTGGGTTGTCATCCCTGGTGATGCTCTGCCAGGCCTCTACTGCAACTGTCTTCAGTTCCTGCTTGTTCTTGGGGCATTTTCCCTTCAGTTTTGTCTTCAGCAAGTGAAATGCTCCATCGGATTCAGGTCAGGTGATTGGCCATTGCAGAACATTCCACTTCTTTGGTGGCTTTTGCAGTCTGCTTTGGGTCATTGTCCATCTGCACTGTGAAGCGTCCAATGATGTTGTGAAGCATTTGGCTGAATATGAGCCGATAATATTCCCGAAACACTTCACAATTCATCCGGCTGCTTCTGTCAGCAGTCACATCATCAATAAATACAAGAGAAGCAGTTCCATTGGCAGCCATACATGCCCACGCCATGACACTACCACCACCATGATCACTGATGAGGTGGTATGCTGAGGACCATGAGCAGTTCCTTCTCCATACTCTTCTCTTCCCATCACTCTGGTACAAGTTGATGTCGGTCTCATCTGTCCATAGGATGTTGTTCCAGAACTGTGAAGGCTTTTTTACATGTCGTTTGGCAAACTCTAATCTGGCCTTCCTGTGTTTTGAGGCTCACCAATGGTTTCCATCTTGTGGTGAACCCTCTGTATTCACTCTGGTGAAGTCTTCTCCTGATTGGTGACTTTGACACGCATACACCTACCTCCTGGAGGGTGTTCTTGATCTGGCCAACTGTTGTGAAGGGTGTTTTCTTCACCAGGGAAAGAATTCTTCGGTCATCCACCACAGTTGTTTTCCGTGGTCTTCCGGGTCTTTTGGTGTTGCTGAGCTCACCGGTGCGTTCCTTCTTTTTAAGAATGTTCCAAACAGTTGTTTTGGCCACGCCTAATGTTTTTGCTATCTCTCTGATGGGTTTGTTTTGTTGTTTCAGCCTAATGATGGCTTCACTGATAGTGACAGCTCTTTGGATCTCATCTTGAGAGTTGACAGCAACAGATTCCAAATGCAAATGGCACACTTGAAATGAACTCTGAACCTTTTATCTGCTCATTGTAATTGAGATAATGAGGGAATAACACACACCTTGGCCATGGAACGGCTGAGAAGGCAATTGTCCCATTACTTTTGGTCCCTTAACAAGTGGGAGTCACATATGCAAACTGTTGTCATTCCTACACCGTTCACCTGATTTGGATGTAAATACCCTCAAATTAAAGCTGTCAGTCTGCAGTTTAAAGCACATCTTGTTCGTTTCATTTCAATCCATTGGGGTGTATAGAGCCAAAAATGTTAGAATTGTGTCCATGTCCCAATATTTATGGACCTGACTGGCTAATCTTGTTTCCTTACTATTCAATATTCCCAATTTTTCTCTTTCTTTGACTAGTTTAATTAATTTTGATCTATATTTCCTTGTGGGGTTACTTTTCAATAATTCATATGTGTTACCATCATCCACCAGTCTATTCAGCTCTATATAATAATCGGATTTATTTAAGACCACTACCCCCCTTCCCCCCTCCCTTATCTGCTGATCTAATTACAATATTTTCATTCTTTTCTAACTTCCGAATTCCTGAAATTATATCCTGTTTAGATCTCAACTTGGGGATAGATAAATGCTCCAAATCATGCTCTACCATTTTTTTTTAAAAGTTTTCCACAAAGCGATTATTTGCTATTTTAGGATTAAAGACTGATTTATTCCTTCTTTTAGTATGCAAATGAGGGCCTATAGTATCCTTTTGCAAATTCCCCAATAAGATATAGACTTGATTTATCACTAACACCACCCTTCTCAATATCATTATTACCACTTTGTTTCTTACTACAAAATTTCTTTAGATTCATTTTTCTAATGTATTTCTGTAAATGTCAGCAATGGACTCAGCACTGGGGGTGGGACTCACCTGCCGTGTGGGCTGCGGTACCAGAGCTGACCAGCGGGTGCTCTCAGTACTGGACTCAGCACTGGTGGTGGGACTCACTGCCGTGTGGGCTGCTGGAGTACCAGAGCTGACCAGCGGGTGCTCTCAGCAATGGACTCAGCACTGGTGGTGGGACTCACCTGCCGTGTGGGCTGCGGTGGGTACCAGAGCTGACCAGCGGGTGCTCTCAGCAATGGACTCAGCACTGGTGGTGGGACTCACCTGCCGTGTGAGCTGCGGTACCAGAGCTGACCAGCGGGTGCTCTCAGCAATGGATTCTCAGCACTGGTGGTGTGGGGACTCACCTGCGTCGTGTGAAGCTGCGGTACCAGAGCTGACCAGCGGGTGCTCTCAGCAATGGACTCAGCACTGGTGGTGGGACTCACCTGCCGTGTGGGCCTGCGGTAACCAGAGCTGACCAGAGGGTGTGCTCTCAGTACTGGACTCAGCACTGGTGGTGGGACTCACCTGCCGTGTGGCTGCGGTACCAGAGCTGACCAGCGGGTGCTCTCAGCAATGGACTCAGCACTGGTGGTGGGACTCACCTGCCGTGTGGGCTGCTAGGTACCAGAGCTGACCAGGCGGGTGCTCTCAGCAATTGGACTCAGCACTGGGGGTGGGGACTCACCTGCCGATGTGGGCTGCTGCTGGTACCAGAGCTGAGCCCAGCGGGTGCTCTCAGCAATGGACTCAGCACTGGTTGGTGGTACTCACCTGCCGTTGTGGGCTGCTTCAGGGTACCAGAGCTGACCAGCGGGTGCTCTCAGCAATGGACTCAGCACACTGGTGGTGGGACTCACCTGCCGTGTGAGCTGCTATTATGGTACCAGAGCTGACCAGCGGGTGCTCTCAGCTAATGGACTCAGCACTGGTGGTGGGGACTCACCTGCCGTGTGGGCTGCGGTACCAGAGAGCTGACCAGCGGGTGCTCTCAGTACTGGACTCAAGCACTGGTGGTGGGGACTCACCTGCCGTGTGGGCTGCGGTTACCAGAGCTGACCAGCGGGTGCTCTCAGCAATGGACTCAGCACTGGTGGTGGGACTCACCTGCCGGTGTGGGCTGCGGTACCAGAGCTGACCAGCGGGTGCTCTCAGAAATGGAAACTCAGCACTGGTGGTGGGATCACCTGCCGTGTGAGCTGCGGTACCAGGGCTGACCAGCGGGTGCTCTCAGAAATGGACTCAGCACTGGTGGTGGGACTCACACTGCCGTGTGGGCTGCGGTACCAGAGCTGACCAGCGGGTGCTCTCAGCAATGGACTCAGCACTGGTGGTGGGACTCACCTGCCGTGTGAGCTGGCGGGCTACCAGAGCTGACCAGCGGGTGCTCTCAGCTATGGACTCAGCACTGGTGGTGGGACTCACCTGCCGTGTGGGCTGCGGTACCAGAGCTGACCAGCGGTAATGCTCTCAGCAATGGACTCAGCACTGGTGGTGGGACTCACCTGCCGTGTGGGCTGCCGGTTACCAGAGCTGACCAGCGGGTGCTCTCAGCAATGGACTCAGCACTGGTGGTGGGACTCACCTGCCGTGTGGGCTGCTGCGGTACCAGAGCTGACCAGCGGGTGCTCTCAGCAGCCAGAAGCTCACTCCTGCAATCAGCCCTCCAAACCTGGGGGCTGATTGGCAGGAGGTGTATTTAAAGGCATGGACCAGGCCTGTGATCTGGGCCTTGGTGTATGTTTCCCATGAGCCCCTGTACCTGGTATCCTGTGTTTCCTGCCTCGTTGCTGACCCTGCTTGATCCTGACCTCTGCTGACCGTCTCCCGTTGAAACCCCTGGCTTGGTCTGACCATCCTTCTGCCTGATCCTCTGTACCACGCTGCCCGTGAGTTTACTGAACCCCCGGCTTGTGACCCGACTATTCTCTGCCTGCTCCTTTGGTACC
>CATNWA010001727.1:0-33223 GCA_951230385.1 Staurois parvus | reverse complement strand
TGGCATGGACCTTAAGAGAGCAATTCACACCCAGACATCCCAAGAATATTGCTACACTTGAGAAACAGTTATTTTGTGAAGAGGATTGGTCCAAAAATACTCCAGATCGTTGTGCAAGTCTGAATCCTGCAACTACCTGAAACATATTTGGTTGAGGTTATTGCTGCCAAAGGAGGGTCAACCACTTATTAAGTCCCAAAGGTTCACATACTTTTTCCTCCCTGCAACTGTTGTTTGTGTGGTATTATGTTCATCAGACTGTGTTCTTCTATTGTTGTGACTTAGATGACAATCAGAGCACATTTTATGCCCAATTCATGCAAAACTCCACGTAATCCCAAGGGGTTCACATACTTTTTCTTGCAACTGTATGTCACCGGCTGCTGTTCTGTAGAATATCTCCTAAACGGTGTACATTTAGGAGATATTTATTTTACCTACAGTAAGCTTTATTACAAGCTTACTTGTAGGTAAAAATAAAAATTAGCATTTACTACCATTTCAATTTTTATTTTTGCATTGTGTTAACCAGTCTTTACACACAATAAGGTTTATTAACCACTTGCCCTCCTGAGGATTTACCCCCCCCTTCCTGACCAGGCCATTTTTTGCATTACGGTGCTGCGTTATTTTAACTGACAATTGCATGGTCATGCAACACTGCACCCAAGTGAAATTTTACATCCTTTTTTTCCGCACAAATTGAGCTTTCTTTTGGTGGTATTTGATCACATGTGCGGTTTTTATTTTTTTGCGCTATAAGCAAAGAAATAGAGACAATTTTGAGAAAAAAAAAACTATATTTTTTGACTTTTTGCTATTAAACATGTCCAGTAAAAAAATTTAGTCATAAATTTAGGCCAAAATGTATTCTGCTAAATCCCAATATGTGTAAATTAATTGGTTTACGTGAAAGTTATAGTGTGTTCACATATGGCGGTATATATACTGGGATTTTTTATATGCTACTAGTAATGGCAGGAATCAGCGACTTTTAGCGGGACTGCAGGACTGCGGCTGGTATTCTGACACTGGGGGGGAACTAGCTTGGTATCACTGACATCCCTAGTGACACCAATACAGTGATCAGTGCTAAAAAAACAGCACTGACACTGTACTAATGACACTGGGCAGGAAGGGGTTAATGTGAGGGGCGATCAAAGAGTTAACTATGTGCTAGGAATGTTTTACTAGGGGGCGTGGTGTGTGCTTCACTGTAAGCACACTGCTCGGGATGGCTGTGCCTTGCACAGCCATCCCGAGCAGTGTGCACAAGCTGACAGGGAGGAAGACTGTTTGTAAACAAAACAGTCTTCCTCCTCATCGGTGATTGTCGTAATCGCCAGGCACCAGCGGGTAATCACCGGCCTAGACCTAATGAATCACATCCACGGCCGCAAATGGAGGCACGGGTAGGGCGCGCATGCAGCTTGCTCGCAACCCCTACCCAGAAATGCAAAATCACATATATATACTTGATTTTGCGCACTTGTGCCGTTGTGTAGCATTATCTCTGCTACACGGCGGCAGGTAAGTGGTTTACTAATGAAGTCCATAGAGGCTGTGTGACAGTGTGTGCCACTGTGTGGGATCCCATGGGCCTTTTGTCAACGATACCGAATGCTAATTCCCTGTGAACCGGGTGTGACCAAAAAATGTGTGGACTTGCACAGAGAATTCCAGGCAAAAGCATACTATAAAATAATGTGATTTATTTAAGATAAAGTAAATAAAACAATAGAAACACTCATCTAGTATACCAAACCCCATAAACCAAAGCCAGTGAATCTGAGTGAAGGTGCTAGCAGTGAAAAAACTACCTAAGCCAACAAATAACTATTTACAGGCAGGAGGATATGGCTGAGAAGCATGGTCCATTTCAAAGTAAATGTCGTGCACAAGAGATCAGGCAGAGGAAGCAGGGAGCAAACCTGGACAGGGAGAGGGTACACAGGAACAGGAACAAGCAAGCAGGCGGAGGATCAGGAACAGGATCAGAGTACAGGTACAGAGTAACAGATACGATCAGGGGCACATGGACAAAACACCAAGGCATAGGAGAGTAGCACAGGAATAACTAAATATCCTCCCAGCAATATTAAATTATAATTTATGATTTTGTGTTTCAAATTTTATCCTACCCGGGATGTTTACTAGACTCTTGTTTGTACAGATTTCAGTGAGTTATTCCTAAAAATTACAGCCTACAATAAAAAACTACATATTTCCATGCAAAAAAATGGTACCACTTTCAGCACAAAAAATCGGAAAGAATCATACCGCCGAGGAGGTTTAACCTCCATACACCAATCCAGGCCCAAACAATGCTTGCCAAACAATTCCCCTTCTCATGGGAACAACACAATATCCCTTATCTAGGAATCAAACTCACTGCTACGACAGACCAATTATATTCTACAAACCATAAACCTCTACTTGATGACATACCAAAAGAACCTCACTAACCTCCGCACAGAATCACTATCCAAATGGGACGATAGTAGCAACCTTAAAAATGTATATACTACCCAAAATCCTCTACATATTCCGTACACTCCTCCATTCCCAATACTTTCTTCACTAAATTACAAGCAACCTTTTCCAAATTTCTATGGAACTCTAAGAAACCTAGATGCACCACAAATTTATTAATATGCCCTACATCCAGGGGAGGAGCAGGTCTACCACATCTAAAGTCGTATTATATTGCCTCTCTTATCGACCAACTTTATTTCTGGTGGAATCCAACTAAAGAAAAATCGTGGTCCTTCATGGAAACACTTTTTCTCTTTTCCTCTCACACCATATAACCTACTCCTCCTCCCACAAATACCTCCACCCAAACCATTACTTAAACACCCATGTATCAAGGCCTCCCTTAAAGCATGGTATGATATCCAATCGTCTAACTCTTTAGAAACCAAACTAGTACATTCCCCACTCAATACGCTACTCCCTCACTACATCCTCTCTAAACCTCCAACAATGGGACAATTGTGGCATAACTCATATACAAGACCTATACACAGACCATACACTAAAATACTTTTTCGACTCTACAAAATAAATATTATCCTTCCCAACACTGAATACTTTACCTACTTGAGAATAACCCATTCTCTACAAGCAGTAAAAATCCCGCTCCTTTCAAAAATCCTCTCTACCGCATACAATTTTTTCAACAAACCAAAATACCCAAAAAAAAAGGCATCTCAATTTTTTACGCGCACACAACAAATATAAAATTTACCCTATACACTACATCCCTAACCAATTGGAAAAAATTTTATCGCACCCATTAACATCACAGAATTGGGAAAAAACCTTTATAATTACATACAAAGCGTCCAAATGTAGCTCACATTGGGAATCTTACATGAAAATCTTACACCAAAGGTACTTGACACCCACGAAACTCTCACTATATTATCCACAGCATTCCCACACTTGTTGGAGACTTTGTGGTGAACCAGGATCCACATTCCACATATTATGGATGTGTAAATCACTCAGATCCTATTGGAATAAGATCTTTCAATTGATCTCAATATTTACGGGAACTTCAATAAATCCAAACCCTGCTTTTCTCCACATTGGAATAGCTGACTTTCCAAAAGACTCTCTACGTACCGTCATTATCCACACCTTAGCAGCTGCCAAAATTAATATTACCAAACTATGGAAACACACCACTAAAACTCCCGCTATCAAATCATTACTGACAGACCTCAATTTCCAATGTGACATGGAAAGAAGATCAGCCCTGAATAAACTCCACATATCATTCATTCAAATTTCAATGGTCCCGTTGGCTACAAAATCTAAACTGCACTGTAAACTCCTGATACATAATTTTTTTTGTCTAAGATTTAGACCCCTACCCTAGACTGGTGCACTTTCCCTTTTTTTTTTTTCTCTTCCCCTCCCCCTTCTTCCTCCCTATCACTACTTACTACTACTACTTACACTCCTTTCCCTCACCCCCCCCAACCCCCACATTGTAACCTACTCACCGTAACACGGTTCAGATTTAGTATAACATACCTCTCATGACTATGCATCATAACTGTTTACAATCCCCAGCCAATTGGTGGGGATTCTACAGCAAAATAATATGTATTGTTAAGCCTACTATGGACCGTATGAATTACTCTGTTATGCAAAAACCCTTTAATAAAAAATATTGAACTATAAAAGAGGTCGTTCTTGAAGAATGGAAAAAGATAGATGTTGCAAAATGTCACCAACTTGTTCATTCCATGCCTAGAAGACATGGTGCTCTCCTTACAAATCATGGAGGTCACACAAAATACTAGATGTAGTAGTTTTTGTTATGGGGTGTATTCATTTTTACATCAACTAATGTAAGTAAAACTGAAGATTTTGCAATCTAAGTTATATTATTAACCTTACCTTCATATAATGAGCTAAACAAATGTTCTATAAAGCTCAGTTTTGTCAACTTGTGGAAACTTTTTTGTGTTCTTTGAGATATTGATTAAAATTCTTTCAAAAGAGGGGTGATCATTTATGCTGAGCAATATATATATATACAGTATGTGTCCAAAATTATTCAACCCCCAATGCTGTAAGGGGTTTAGGGACTATAGTGTACATTTGGAATTGTATTCAGAATCAAATCCTACAAGGACGTTGGGTAACTACCCAAATGCAACTAAAATGACATCAATTGTTTATGTAATACAGTAGTAAATGGTTCTTATGTGGTTTCTTCATTGCCACAATTATTCAACCCCTTAAAGACTACCACTCTGAAGAACAGAGGTTCATACAGGTGCTTTCCATCAGGTATTGAAAAAACACACCTGTGGATGTCACCGAGCAGCAATCAAGCATAATAAGCACCAATTAGGCAGCTTTAAAATGACTGTGATACTCAGCTCCTTCTAGACACATTTACTGGTGTGGTTACAAACATGGTGAAGGCAAGAGAATGGTCCAGGAAGACAAGAGAAGAGGTGATTTCTCTTCACAGGAAGGGCAATGGCTATAAGAAGATTGCAAAGATGTTAAACATACCAAGAGACACCTTAGGAAGCATCATTCGCAAATTCAAGGCAAAGGGCACTGTTGAAACGCTACCTGGTCGTGGCAGAAAGAAGATGCTGACTTCGACTGCTGTGCGCTACCTGAAGCGTAGAGTGGAGAGAAAGTCCCCGTGTGACTGCTGAGGAACTGAGAAAAGATTTGTCAGATGTGGGTACAGAAGTTTCAGCCCAGACAATAAGACGCACACTGCGTAATGAAGGCCTCCGTGCCAGAACTCCCAGGCGTACCCCCTTGCTGTCTCCAAAGAATAAGAAGAGTCGACTGCAGTATGCCAAAAGCCATGTGGACAAACCACAAAAGTTGTGGGATAGTGTTCTGTGGACTGATGAAACAAAATTAGAACTGTTTGGGCCCATGGATCAACGCTATGTTTGGAGGAGGAAGAACAAGGCCTATGATGAAAAGAACACCTTGCCTACTGTGAAGCATGGTGGAGGGTCAATCATGCTTTGGGGCTGTTTTGCTTCTGCAGGTACAGGGAAGCTTCAGCGTGTGCAAGGTACCATGAATTCTCTTCAGTACCAGGAGATATTGGATGGAAACGTGATGCAGTCCGTCACACACCTGAGGCTTGGGAGACGTTTGGTGAACCTTTCAACAGGACAATGATCCCAAGCATACCTCCAAGTCCACTAGAGCATGGTTGCAGAGGAAAGGCTGGAACATTTTTGGAGTGGCCATCGCAGTCACCAGACTTAAATCCGATTGAGAACCTCTGGTGGGACTTAAAGAAAGCAGTTGCAGTGCGCAAGCCTAAGAATGTGACTGAACTGGAGGCCTTTGCCCATGAAAGAATGGGCGAAGATACCCGTAGATCGCTGCAAGACACTTGTGTCAAGCTATGCTTCACGTTTTAAAGCTGTTATAACTGTAAAAGGATGCTGTACTAAGTACTAAGATTGAATGTCACTTGGGGGTTGAATAAAACTGATAATGCTGTGAGCACAGAAAAGACATTTGTGGTTATTTCATTATAACTGTTATGTTATTATTTTGTCTGACCTACAAGTGCCTCTTTAATGTAAATGTAAGCAAGATGACTGAATGATCAAAAGCAATGTCAAACTGGCCAAAACACACAATTTCAGTGGGGGTTGAATAATTTTGGACACAACTGTATATATTTATTTATTTATTGCAAGTGAAATTGTTATGACCTCTAACCTTTTTTATATTTAGATCTCAGCAGTACTGGATTAGCTGTGCTGTCTATTTTGATCTATGATCCTATATATCTTTGACAGCTATGGACCACTAACTTCATTTGCTCTATTGAGAGGACTTTTTCTCTATGCCAGTCATGAGCAATTAGGATTTTCATACAGTAAATTAGCCTGTGTTATCATTTGAGTATATTGACTACGTCTTTCAATGGAAACATAGACTTGCTAAATATAAGCAGACTGTTCTTATGCCTGATACATTTGCAGTATATTTATAGTAGCACTACTCAATAAAAATTGTGGAAATCTACATCTCTGCCTATCACTGTTTGCTCACTCTAAATATATATATATATATATAAATATATATATATATATATATATATATATTATATATATATATATAATATTTTAATCTAATTAGTCTAGCTAGCTAGAAGCCACAGTAAGTATTGTCACAAATTAACACCATAATCCCTAACCAAAGAGTCACCCTGTATTATTTATGTCATATTATGTTTATTATTTGAAAGTATTCCCTTATGTGAGATAGCTTTAAGTGTGTTCCTGATGCATGTAAGAACTTATTTGTAGCCCACAAAATTGTTATATGCGGTAATATAACGGTGTCATAAAAATGATACCTTGCCAAGGGTATTATTAAGAAACTTCATTAACAGATTTTATGACTAACTGCTTATGGTTCCATATCAACTGACATAATAGACTGTAACTCTAGCGATAGTGGTGGCATAAAAAAAAATCTTACAAAGATGATAATAAGAAACACAACAGCTTGCAATGGTTTGTTATAGATCCACTCAAGTAAGGTAATAAAATGGAGTCAGAGCATAAGGTGCATCATGGACTTTAATTCTTTAAGTCTGAAAGGAACATTACGTAGTTCTTATAACCATCAGTTGTGCATCACCATTGAATTCTTGTATTGATGGCTATTGTTGAGTATACAGAACTGAATGAAAGACTCCAGTCATTTAAGAATCTCATAAAAGCCTAAATACAATAAGAGCTGGCTTCCTTCACTGCGGTAACATGTCACAAAGGGTTGGACCGACACAGTGCACTGCATGTAGGCTAGACCTCTGTAGGCATGCCTATATTAAATGTTGCAGATGAAAACATGTTCAAGTGCATAAGGTCATGTAAGGGAATTCAAATACAGGAATTCATTTTGCCTGTTAAGAAAGTATGTTTTTATTCCCAGCCCCTGGAGTGTGCGGTATATCTTTTCTCTTGTAACTATGGCATAGCTATGATTCTTAGGCTGGAGCTTTTTATGAAGCACAGCTTAGATTTCACCAGCTGCAGGAAGTTTATAAATGAAAGGCAAACCTGAGATTTCATTTTTGACAGAAGACATGCTGTTAAGTTCTAAATGTACTACAGGCCTAGTTTGGAATATTTAATATTTCAGTAAGCCTCCTTTATTTTGTGTTGTGGAGGAAGGGATCCATTCTCTTTTTGCTTTTATTGAGTTTCAAGGCATGCATAACTGAATCACTGAAGATAAAGTGAAAACTTAGTTTAAGTTTGTAGTAAAAGAGAATGAGATAGCAACACAGTGCTATAAGCTGTACAGGGATTGCTGCAATGTATAAGTGATAACATTCCATGTAGATAAACAAATTGTGGATCTGCAATCAAATTCTTTTTTTTTTTTTGGATAGAATAATTAAGTGATAGAACCCATGAACCCTTGTTGTTGCTGTCTGTGTCCATATTGGAGACATTGAACCTCTTTCCCTGGTGACCATGCTCACTGGGACATAAAAAGATGTAAAATCCCAAATTCTATGGTTCTCACTATAACAGGACATTAGGGGGAATCTGCCAGTAGGGACATCTGTTCCACTCACAGTAGTCTAAAGGGCATATGGAGAGATTTGGAGAGATTTCTGATCAGTTTCAGGACACAATAGGCAGTGCTAAATTGTTCATAAACTAAGGTGGGCAGAAACTTTCTGTTAATGTACACAAAACAAAATGCAGATCAAGCATTCACAATGTACCAAAGACATCTTGCTCTCTAGCTCCTTTGTTACCTCCTCCCATGCTTGCCTCCAGGACTTCTCCAAAGCCTCTCCCATCCTCTATAATACCCTGTCCCAGAATGTCCGGTCAGCTCCTACCCTGTCCGCCTTCAGGCAATCCTTGTAAACTCATTTATTTGGGAAAGCCTAGCTCACTGTCAGGGCAGGAGCCGAGGAACGGACAGGCAGGCCTAACAATGTAACGCACTGGCTGACGACAACCGCCACCCACAGACCGGAGTCCCTCAGGGCGCGGAGTCTAAGTCCCAGGCTGCCCTTCACCAGGGCCCCTGATGGTGGGGATGGACTTTACGCAGCCAGGAACCAGGTCACGGCCCCCAAGACACCTCAGCTGCGGTAATGGCCGCCGCCAATGGCGTGTAGCTGGTGGAAGAAACAAAAGAGTAGTCAGACAAGCCGGGGTCAACAACAACAGGACAAAACAGTACAGGACAGCAGACGAGAATCACAGGTCACAAGCCGGGTTCAGCAACAGAGGGTCAGATCAAAGGAGAATACAAAGAATAGTCAAGTCACAAGCCAAATCAGAATACCAGGAGAGTCACGAGAGTCAGAACAGAGTAATAGTAACACAAAGACACAAGACACAAGTGCAAAGAGCATGTGCGGGCCACAGGCTTATATGTCATCAGCCACGCCCCTCTGGGGGGTGGACCTCAGAGACCTGAAGGCATAAAAAGGACTCCCATCATGCACAGCAGAATCCAAGATGGACGCCAGCACATGGAGTAACATAACCTCAGGGAAAAGGTAGGACCTTGACAGTACCTCCTCCTCAAGGACCCCTCCCCCTCCGCGGCTCAACAAAAGGTTTCTGAGGAAAGCGGGTATGAAAAGCGCGGAGGAGGGCAGGAGCATGGACATCCGCGGAAGGAACCCAGGAACGCTCCTCAGGACCATAACCGCGCCAATGAACCAGGAACTGTAATCGACCGCGCACCAATCGAGAGTCCAGGATCCGGCTCACGTCATACTCCTCATGACCATCAACCCGGACAGGACGGGGCCGAGGCAGAGAGGTAGTGAAGCGATTGCAGATCAGAGGTTTCAACAGGGAAACATGAAAGATATTGGAGATCCGCATCCCAGATGGAAGGGCAAGGGCATAGGCCACCGGATTCACTTTGCGGAGAATGCGGAAAGGACCGACAAAACGGGGAGCTAGTTTGGGTGTGGGCACCCGAAGATTGAGGTTGCGAGTAGACAACCACACACGATCGCCGACCTGGTATGAAGGAGCGGGCAACCGTCTGCGATCAGCCTGGAACTTTTGGCGCTGAGCTGAGTCCCTCAAGGCCCTCTGGATCTGCCCCCATGAAGAACGCAGGGCAGCAAGATGGTTCTCCACAGCCGGAATGTCCTGTGGTGAGAACCTCTCAGGTAATACTGCGGGTTGGAACCCATAGTTGGCCATGAAGGGCGACATCCCGGAGGAGGAGTTGACCGCCGAGTTCCTGGCAAACTCTGCCCAAGGCAGGAGATCGGCCCAATCGTCCTGATGGTCTGAAATATAACATCGAAGGAATTGTTCTAAGGCCTGATTGGAACGCTCCGCAGCCCCATTGGACTGCGGGTGGCAGGCTGAGGAAAAGGAAAGACTAATACCCAACTGGGAGCAGAAGGGCGCGCCAGAATCTGGACACGAACTGACTCCCGCGGTCCGAGACAATCACCTTAGGCAACCCATGCAGGCGAAAAATCTCCCTGGAAAAGACCGTGGCCAGTTCTTGCGCTGTGGGTAATTTCCTGAGTGGAATTCAATGGCACATCTTGGAAAACCGATCGACGATCATGAGGATGACCGTATGACCCCGAGACACCGGGAGGTCTACAATAAAGTCCATCCCTAGATGTGACCAAGGACGCTCCCCATTGGGAATGGGTTGCAGAAGACCCAAAGGGAGATGCCGTGGAGACTTATTCTGGGCACAGATCGAACATGCCACTACATAAGAGGCAATGTCGGCACGGAGGGTTGGCCACCAGAATAAGCGAGAGACGACCCAACACAGCTGGTTCTTCCCCGGATGCCCGGCAGTTTTGGCGTTATGGTAGGTACGCAGCAGGCGGGTGCGCAATCCCTCGGGTACAAAACATCTACCCTCCGGCCTCCCGGGGGGAGCATCAGATTGGGCCGCCAAAATCTGCTCCCCAAGAGGAGAGATCAGACTGGTGCGAATGGCAGCCAGGATCTGATCTGGAGGAATAACCGAGATTGGCTCAGAGTCTTCCCTGGACAACTCAGAGTATTGCCGTGATAACGCATCAGCCCTGACATTCTTGGAACCAGGCAAATATGAAACCACATAGTTGAAGCGTGACAAGAACAGAGCCCATCTGGCCTGGCGGGGTGTCAATCTTTTGGCCTCCGAAAGATAAGTCAGGTTCTTATGATCGGTAAGAATGAGGACCGGAACCGCGGAGCCCTCGAGCAGGTGCCTCCATTCCTTGAGAGCCAGAATGATCGCCAACAACTCCCGATCTCCAATCTGGTAGTTGCACTCTGCAGAGGAAAGCTTCCTGGAGTAGAACCCACAGGGAAGTAGGGGTCCATCGGGCGACCGACGTTGAGACAGGAGAGCGCCTACTCCCGTCTCGGATGCATCAACCTCAAGGACAAAGGGCAATCCAGGATTGGGATGAGACAGTATCGGAGCCGACGCAAAGGCGGATTTCAGAGCCTCGAACGCTACGATGGCCTCAGGTGGCCACTCGTGAGGATTACTGCCCTTCTTGGTTAGGTCTGAGAGAGGCTTTGCCAGCGTGGAGAAGTTCCGGATGAACTTCCGATAGTAGTTGGCAAAACCCAAAAAGCGCTGAATGGGCCGAAGACCATTGGGACGAGGCCACTGCAGAACCGCCGAAACCTTCTGAGGGTCCATGGAGAATCCCTCCGCAGAAATGATGTAGCCTAAAAAGGCAACTTGGGATCGATGGAATTCGCACTTCTCAAGTTTACAAAAAGTTCGTTCTCACGTAATCGTTGCAGCACCTGCTTGACATCCTGGATATGGGACTCCATGGAGGCAGAGTAAAAACCAGGATGTCATCCAAGTAAACTACCACGCACTGCTGCAACAAATCACGAAGGACATCGTTTATGAATTCCTGAAAAACTGCGGGCGCGTTACACAACCCGAAGGGCATCACCAGGTATTCGTAGTGACCGGTTCTGGTGTTAAACGCGGTCTTCCACTCATCCCCCTGTTTGATCCGTACGAGGTTGTACGCCGCCCTAAGGTCAAGTTTGGTAAAGACTGTTGCCCCCTTAAGGCGGTCGAATAACTCAGTAATCAAGGGAATCGGGTAGGCATTCTTAGTGGTGATTCGATTAAGACCCCTATAATCGATGCAAGGCCTCAATTCACCACCCTTCTTCTTTACAAAGAAAAAGCCCGCTCCTGCTGGGGAAGTAGACTTACGAATGTGCCCCCGGGAAAGCGCATCCGCAACGTATTCCTCCATGGCCTTATTCTCCGCAACCGAGAGAGGATACACCCTGCCACACGGAGGAGTGGCACCGGGTTGCAAGGATATTGCGCAGTCGTAAGGACGATGAGCAGGTAAGGCACCAGCACGTACCTTATCAAACACGTCATGGTACTCCCCATAATCAGAGAGCAACGCAGAGTCCGAGGAGGCACACAACACCTTAACCGGCCCACGGATGCACCCGGCCCCACACTGTGGAGACCACGAGAGAATCTCGGCTGTTTGCCAATTGAAGGTTGGATTGTGCATCTGAAGCCAGGGATACCCCAAAACCACCGAATAGTGCGGAGAAGAAATCACCTGGAAACAGGCCAACTCCCTGTGAACAGCCCCAATAGCTACTTCCACTGGCACAGTCTCGTGGGTAACCTGCGGTGGTTGCAGGGGCCTGCCATCTATCGCCTCGAGAACCAATGGGGTAACTCGAGCCTGCAGGGGAATGGAGTGCTGGGCAGCAAACGAGCTGTCCATAAACAACCCGCTGGCCCCAGAATCTACCAACGCCTGGGCCGTCACCGAGCCCTCCGCCCAAGAGAGGACAACGGTGATCAGTGGCTTATCTCTGTGGAAAGCCGGGGACGAGGAGGCTCCACCCAAGATCTGTCCCCGACAGGATCTCAGGTGCGAGCGTTTCCCGGACGGACCGGACAGGACTGCCGAAAGTGCCCACCAAGACCACAGTACAGGCAGCGACCCTCCCGACGCCGAGCGGCCCGCTCCCCCTCAGAAAGGCGAGCAAACCCCAGCTGCATGGGCTCACCACCAGACAATCCATCCCCAGGAGGCGTGGGAGGAGAGGGAGGAACGGGTGGGACAGAAAAAAGCAGGTGCCAGTCGATTGGAAGGCCTCCGCAGGCGTTCCTTGAGTGAAGGCCTCTCCCTGAGCCTGGTGTCAATCAGGATCAGGAAAGAGATGAGCTCCTCCAACACCACCGGCAGTTCCTTGGCTGCAATCTCGTCCTTCAGTGTGTCAGAAAGACCATGGGAAAACGCAGCCACCAGAGCCTCATTGTTCCAACCGACCTCTGCCGCCAGGGTACGAAACTCTATGGCGTACTCGGCCACGGTCCGTGAACCCTGATGCATGGTCATGAGCAGCTTGGCCGCCGAGGCGGAACGAGCCGGTACGTCGAATACCCTACGGAAGGCATCGACAAAACCGAAAAAAAACCTTGAATCACCGGGTCGTTCCTCTCCCATAAGGGATTTGCCCAGGCCAAGGCCTTGTCTGAGAGTAGTGAAATTAGGAACCCAACCTTTGACCTCTCAGACGGGAAGGCGTGGGGTATTAATTCAAAATAAATACCCACCTGGTTGAGGAACCCACGACACTGACTCGGCTCACCCCCAAAGCGCTGTGGAAGAGGGCAGAGCCAGTCATACCTCTGGGTGCCGCTGATGCAGCCACCGAGGTGGTGGACGCAATAGGCGGAGAAGCAGCGGGAGAGACCACCGGAGTGACTACCGGCCTAATAGCACCAGGAGCAAGGTGTGCAGTGCGTGCAAGCAGAGTTTGCAACGCCTGAGCGAACTGATCCAACAGGTGATCCTGTTGATCGAGTCTGGCGACTAGCGTTGGGAGCGAAGGCGTGCCTGCACCGTCAGGGTTCATGGCACTTGTGTAATGTCAGGGCAGGAGCCGAGGAACGGACAGGCAGGCCTAACAATGTAACGCACTGGCTGACGACAACCGCCACCCACAGACCGGAGTCCCTCAGGGCGCGGAGTCTAAGTCCCAGGCTGCCCTTCACCAGGGCCCCTGATGGTGGGGATGGACTTTACGCAGCCAGGAACCAGGTCACGGCCCCCAAGACACCTCAGCTGCGGTAATGGCCGCCGCCAATGGCGTGTAGCTGGTGGAAGAAACAAAAGAGTAGTCAGACAAGCCGGGGTCAACAACAACAGGACAAAACAGTACAGAACAGCAGACGAGAATCACAGGTCACAAGCCGGGTTCAGCAACAGAGGGTCAGATCAAAGGAGAATACAAAGAATAGTCAAGTCACAAGCCGAATCAGAATACCAGGAGAGTCACGAGAGTCAGAACAGAGTAATAGTAACACCAAGACACAAGACACAAGTGCAAAGAGCATGTGCGGGCCACAGGCTTATATGTCATCAGCCACGCCCCTCTGGGGGGTGGACCTCAGAGACCTGAAGGCATAAAAAGGACTCCCATCATGCACAGCAGAATCCAAGATGGACGCCAGCACATGGAGTAACATAACCTCAGAAAAAAGGTAGGACCTTGACATTCACCTCCACCTAGAACACCTCAGAACATCCCGTGCTGCAATTATTTTTTTTTTTACCACCTCCCCTCCCTTTAGATGGTAAGCTCCATGAGCAGGGCCCTCCTATTTCTTCTGCATCGTACTAATTGTATATTTTTACAGCACTGTGTAAACTGTTAGCGTTATATAAATCCTGTATTAAAGTATTGATAATAATACAGTATATCCTAACGATGCATCCAAAATTATATGAAACAATCTGGGAAAATATGCTGAGAGCCAAACTTCATGCTCATTATGAATGAATGTAAGCTAATTGCAAAGGAATTGCACATAAATGTACAGAAAGTACGTCAAGTATATTGGAAGAATGGATGTTTTTGAAAGTCAATGGAAGAACACAGGAAAAAAGCTTACTTCACTTACTCTAATCCATCTCAATATAATGTTAATACCATTTCTACTAATTAAATGTGGTATTTGAAGCAAAATCAGACAAACAGTTGAATACACAGTGTAAAATCATATGTGGAAACTGTTTTAAATGACAAATTATCTATCAGTTTGTGCTGCATTTTTGTGGTACAGGTATCCCTGTCAGACAGCACAGCCAGATCCTCAAACTCTACTGCGGCAGCTCAGCTTGGTGAAGAACACACTCCCAGTATAATGATTGAGCAACAAAGAAACAGCATCATGCTGATGAGGTTATTCCTCCAGTATAGCCTTCATTTAGCATGTTCCTCATCAAAACATGCACTTTAGCAGAGCCTGATTGACACCTAGTACTGGCCTTTGCTGTCTGCATACTGCTGTACAGGGGATTATAAAAAAGCTGACCTCAAGACACATTTAGGTACTTAACTAGTTGCATATAAATACATGTAATGATTTTTTTTTAAGTCTGGAGTTTAGCTCTAATTATTTGTATAAATAAACCTTTTTGTTTGTATTAGAATGAGTTTTCCACTTTGTTTTACATACACTATAATGCCAAAAGTATTGGGACACCACTCCAAATCATTGGATTCAGGTGTTCTAATCACCTCCATGGCCACAGGTGTATAAAATCAAGCACCTAGGCATGCAGACTGCTTCTACAAATATTTGTGAAAGAATGGTTCTCTCTCAGGAGCTCAGTGAATTCAAGCGTGGTTCTGTGATAGGTTTCCACCTGTTCAATAAGTCCATTTGTGAAATTTCCTTGCTACTAAATATTCCATAATCAACAGTTAGCGGTATTATACCAAAGTGGAAGCAACTGGGAACAACAGCAACTCAACCATGACTTAGTAGGCCACATTAAATGACAGAGCGGGGTCAGCACATGTTAAAGCGCACAGTGTGCAGAAGTCACCAACTGTCTGCAGAGTCAATAGCTAAAGACCTCCAAATTTGGTGTGGCCTTCAGATTAGCACAATAATAATGCATAGAGAACTTCATGGAATGGGATTTCCATGGCCGAGCAGTTGCATCCAAACCTTACATCACCAAGTGCAAATGAAAGCATTGGATGCAGTGGTGTAAAGCATGCTATTTTTGGGCTCTAGAGCAGTGGAGACGTGTTTCTCTGGAGTGATAAATCATGCTTCTCTGTCCGGCAATACGATGGACATGTCTGGGTTTGAAAGTTGCCAGAAGAATGGTACTTGCCTGACTGCATTGTGCCAAGTGTAAAGTTTGGTAGAGGGGGGATTATGGTGTGGAGTTGTTTTTCAGGAGTTGGGCTTGGTTCCATAGTTCCAGTGAAGGTAACTCTTAAGGGGTCAGCATACCAAGACATTCTGGACAATTTCATGCTCCCAACTTTGTGGGAACAGTTTGGGGATGGCCCATTCCTGTTCCAACATGACTGCATACCAGTGCACAAAGCAAGGTCCATAAACACATGGATGAGCAACTTTGGGGTGGAGAAACTTGACTGGTCTGCACAGACTCCTGACCTCAACCGACAGAACACCTTTGGGATGAATTAGAGCAGAGACTGTGAGCCAGGCCTTCTCATCTGACATTAGTGCCTGACCTCACAAATGCATTTCTGGAAGAATGGTCAAACATTCCCATAGACACACTCCTAAACCTTGTGGATATCCTTCCCAGAAGAGTTGAAGCTGTTATAGCTGCAAAGGGTGGGCCAACTCAATATTGAACCCTACGGACTAAGACTGAGATGCCATTAAAGTTCATGTGCTTGTAAAGGCAGGCGTCCCAATACTTTTGGTAATATAGTGTAGTAGATGAGGCTGAACAAAGACATCAGTTCAACCTGTGTGGGTGTGTGTATGCATTTCTGTTCCCATATCCCTATATATTTATTACGCTAAGGTGCCTATCTAAGAGTTTTTTTAAATTGTTAACACTTCCTACTGACACCATTGAAGAGAGTTCCACATCTTTCAAACAGTAAAGAAATCCAAACACAGTGTAAAGTGGAAGTAAAGGCAAATCCTAACTAACTCTAAACCTACTGCCAGTCACATTCTAGCACTGTAGAGAAAAAAATCAGTATACTTACCTGTTCTGCAGACAATTTGGTCTGGGCTCCAGCAGTGCCCTCTGTACACTGGAGACAGCCAACAATGGCTGGAAAATGCCTGGGAAGTAATGTCACTCATAGAGTTACTATGGGGCTTCCGTTGTCAGCTGCCTCTCCTACACATTCTTACACGTTGAAACCACCGCTGACAGCTCAGCATGGGACAGCTCAGAGCATCTGCAAAACAAGTAAGTATATAGATTTTTCCTTTACAGAGCTAGATAGATTAGGCTTAGAATGTGGCTGAGAGTAGGTTTAGAGTTAGTTATGATTTGCCTTTACACCCACTTTAAGGTGAAACTGTTCCCATCCTATCTATGTCCTATTGGGAGATTTCCCTTTATTTCCTGTACTAGAAACACAACAGGAAGCAAGAGAAAATCTCTTAATAGTTAGGGAAATGCTTAGTGTGCCACAGGAACATCTGATTTACCCTCTGTTCTTGTTCTGGTGACAACTCTAATATATATAAAATAGAGAAAGACTTCCTGCGCTGCCACTCTCATGTTACTTTAATGGTCTGTACGAAGCGGCTAACACCTGACTATATACCAGATAGTGAGGATGCAATAAACAAGAATGGTGCTTTAATATATAAAAATAAATTAAGAGAAAATTAAATATCCCACAGAAACTTGACACATGTGAATCATAAATGGCACAAATGCACTGGCATCAGTGAAACAAAATAAGTGAAAAGCACATCCTATACTCAAGACATGTGCCATAAGTGAACCGTGCATAAAATAAAAGAAAAAAAATATATAATATATAATGATGTGAACAAATATGAAAAACAAGGAATGAACCAATAAAATGATATTCATTCAAAAACCAATGTGATATATATCAGTGCAAAATGAAACATCAGTGAAACAAAGCATAAACATAAAAAACTAAAATGTCAAAATGATGTGAAAAATGTGAAAAAGTCCAAAATAGACTACAATGTGTAAAGTCCATCAAATGTTCTCAAAAATTTAAGATCTTCCTATCATTTTCTGTCTCAGTGGCAAGGACAAATAGAATGGATAAATATACTGAGCAAGGACACAGAAGGAATAAAACCTGACAAGGGATCTAAGCAATTCCTATCCCATCTAAAGCTAATAAAACATTTTATTTATTTTATATATTATATATATATATATATATATATATATCTTTATATCTTGCTTAGCTAAAACGTATACATAGTTAATAATTTAATTCTTGTCATTCCATGTTACTACGCATGTTAGGTGATTGTAAAGAAGAGTCAAGAGCCCAAAAACCTAACTCTGTGTTTTATTTTTTTCCTCTTCAGGACCATTACAGTTCACATAGGGCAGAACTGTATTCTACATATCACCAAAAAAAACCACAGAGCTCAAATGCTGCATTTGGGTAGTTTCAGTTATTTTGACTTGGCTCAAAACTTTGTGCCAATTTTCATCAGTCTTTTTTTCATTGAAATTATAGTCAATCCTTTTGCCTGTTCAATGCACGTTTGCAAGTACATTCTTATCAGTGTTATTCTTCTGTGAGTTTTTCATTCCCTCCCTGGTAATTGTACAGATAATTTTCACGGAGCTCGTTTTCCCTGTTTCAGACATTTTTCTTTGCATTCAGACAGCCATCCCATCATTTAGATGATTGCCTGGTGCAGGTGGACTCAATTTATCTGAACTGTTCCAGGGCCTTGCTGCCCTTTTTGATGTCATCTGAAATGAATTTTACTCAACAACTGTGGAATTCAAATATGTTGATTGTATAGAACAGCACAGGCCAACCTTACTTGGCTAATGTAGAAACAGATGTTAACTGTATTATATTTGTCCCTCTCATTAGAAGTTGGCAATCATAAATAGTTTAAATTAGAATCGTTGATTGACCAGATGGTGAACACATCTTAGAACATTGTCTGTTTAGTACAATTTAATATGATTTTCTACCAATTGGCATTTTAAAGTGCTTTATTTGCTCGCAGACTGAGTAAATTATATCAAGGATCTTTTATAAAGCTTAGTGTTCATAATTAGGTGTTTGTACAGGGTTTTTATGTGATAGTGGGAAAGAGACTGTTTGAATGTCATGTCTGTGTTAGCAACTGGCTAACCAGTAACCAGTAAAGGTTTTCATTTATAAAATGATAGATATCTGTTTTTTCTGGAATGCACATAAACATTGCATTTTTTTATGCTCTTATGTTATTAGAAACTGGGTAATATACATTTATGGATTAGAAGTTACACATTAACCACTACCCTACAGGGCACTTATACCCCTTTCCTGCCCAGGCCAATTTTCAGCATTCAGCGCTGTCGCACTTTGAATGACAATTGCGCGGTCATGCAACACTGTACCCATATGATTTTTATCATTTTTTTGAGACAGATAGAGCTGTCTTTTGGTAGTATTTAATTACCTCTGGGTTTTTTATTTTTTGCTAAGCAAACCAAAAAACAGCTGAAAATTTAGAAAAAAAAAAACATGTTTGCTTTGTTATAAAATTTTGTAAATTAGTGATTTTTCTCTTTCACTGATGTGTGCTAATGAGGCTGCAGTGATAGGCACTGATAGGCTGCACTGATGGGCACTGATGAGGAGGCACTGATAGGTGGCAATGATGGGTATAGACAGGTATCACTGATGGGCACTGAAAGGCAGCACTCATATATGGCACTGATAGGTGGCACTGATCGGCAGCACTTGTCACGATCGTGGCGTCAGACCCCAGCCCTTCTCACCAAACTCGTGATGACTAGCCAGTCTAAAACCGCGATGTCACATGCGTAACAATGCCACACCCAGCTGCACCCTGCACAATGATTTTCCAGCTAATTAGACCACAATCGATGTACTGGCAGCCTGAGCGATTGTTACTGGGTCAGGTTAATTACGCAATTAACCCTTCACACTGCCACCACCTCCTTTTAGTACAGAGAAAGAGGAAAACTCGGCAATATCAGCTAAAACACTATAATGGTTGAGATAATCGTCTGCATAATACGGTCACTGCAGGCCAATTATGCAGAGAGTTAAACAAACACAGTAGCGTTCTCTTTAGAGGCAGGAATTCGTAAATTGCTTCCGGAATTCGTATATTGCTTTCAGAAGGAAAAATGTATTACTAAAAGGTCAAACGGGTGCAATAAAAATATTTACAGAAAAGATGTAACTAAGATATATATATTTAAACATACAGAGACCAACAGCACAGCAAAGAGATATCAGAGAGAGGTGAAAGGGTTAAGGTACTTGCCAAAGTCCTGGGTTAGCAGATCCAAGTTTCAAAGCAAAAGGGCACGGGTCTCCCCAGGTAGTATTGATGTTAAAATGGGAGACGTCTTCAACTTACACTCTTAGGCCTGACAGCCTATTTTGTAGTCCCCAGCAGGGGGTGTCTCTGAAGTCAAGGACCAATGCCCTGTTTAGGGCGTGTAGGTATGGGTGGATACCTCAACTAGAACCAAAATCTCCCGTAATTCATATTTTGGCCCATAACTTTCCAGCTGCACAAGTGACATTCCACCCGTGGGTAGATCATTATGCAGACACGTCTGATGATTGATTAGATATGAATTATGAAATTATACACTGTACGGTTCTCGAGATCTACTTTTCTGTGTTCCTATGTATCTGAGAAAATGCGAGTGACCTATCAAACTGTTCGCCTTCTCGTGGCCAATCTGATGATAGGTCCGGTTTTTATGTAAGTCTCTCATATTCCAAGATATGAGACATAGGGGAGAAATGGATTTTGAAAAGTGTTTATCTGATTCTGTCACCTACGCTGAGTTAGGTTTATTAGGTTGGAATCTCTTTCAACTCCTGGGAAAGCTTGCCTTATCTCTTACGAGGTGTTACAATTTGCAGGTTCTTTGGACAGGGAAGCCCCGGCTCCCTTGGGGGGCTTTATACCTCCTATATCCTTCCTGTGACATTCCCAACTCACACAGGTACTGGCCAAATGTCCCTGGGCTTCTCTAAGGAGGGAGGGGGGAAGAATGAGGGAAAAAAAAAATATATTTGTCAGGATGGTTAATACCTTTGCCAAGATGGAGGTTGAAGCGAAAATGGGTATACGCTGTTACACAGCACTGACTGGTACTGATAGGTGGCACTGACTGGCACTATTAGGTGGCACTGACTGGCACTGTTAGGCGGCACTGATAGGCAGCACTGACAGGCACTGATAGGCGACAATGATGTGCAATGATAGGCGGCACTGACTGGCACTGATAGGCAGCACTGACTGGCACTGATAGGTGGCACTGATTGGCAGCACTGATAGGTGGCACTGATTGGCAGCACTGATAGGTGGCACTGATTGGCAGCACTGATAGGTGGCACTGATTGGCAGCACTGATAGGTGGCTCTGACTGGCATTGATAGGTGGCACTGAAAGGCAGCTCAGATGGGCACTGATATGTGGCATTGATGTGCACTGGTAGGCACTGATATGTGGCATGGATGAGGCACTGATGGGCACTGGCAGGTGGCATTGATGAGCACTAACAGCTGGCATTGATGGACACTGACAGGTGGCACTGCTGGGGCTACACTGATCATCAGGGCACACCGATCATCAGTGCCCCGATGATCAATGTACATGTCCCCTCCGAGGAATGCCGATTATTGCCTCTCCTCTCCTCTCGAGCTGTCAGAGTGACAGCTTGTGAGGAGAGAAATGCTGATAACATGCATTTCCTTATTTACATGCGATCAGCTGTGATTGGACACTGCTGATCACATGACCGAGCCGACATCTTCGGCTCTTTCCATTGATTGATGATCTGCTGTGTTTGAGGGACACAACGCACCACTGTTTTCCATGCTGCACGCTCCCAGAGTTGCGCACACGTGGTTATAGTGGGAGGATGTCATATGATGTCCTTCCAGAACGAGAGTACCACCTTGCACCTGCCATTTCCTTATATGGCGGGCTGGAGGCAGTTAAGGCCCTGTTTGCACTAAAATGCACCTTTCCAGTGCAAAAAAAGCACATTAAAAAATTGTTCTCTTTAAATCCTCTGCAACTGTTCACATCACTGTGCTGCAAGCACTCAGCATTTTTTGATGCATGCTGCATCTTTGGTGCCCTTTCATAAACACACCATAAATGCACCTCCCTTTGAAATCAATAGGAATGCATCAAGATCATTTTTTGAATCACATATCGTTTTTTTCTGAAGTGACCAGGGATAAAAAGGGATGCAAAACGCATCTAAAACATGTATGTGATGCATTAAATTTTAATTCAGCACATTAAAAATGCATCAAAACACGTTATGTGTTCTTGAACAACACACACTGTGTTTTTTAAGCACACCAGGAATTTTCACCAGGACTTTTCATTAATCTTGTTATTAAGTCTACAAGTCTATCCAAATAAATTGTTGACATGTCACGATATACAACAGTGTGAATACATATGGTATATATATATATATATATATATATATATAGAGAGAGAGATATATATATATATAGATATATACATATTTTTTCTTATTATAAATCAGTACTCAAGCTCTAGTTCAGTAGCTTTTCCTAGGATTCATCATTCTGCAGGCAGGTGGAAGCATTCAGAAAACGTTCAAGAATAGCTTAGAGAATTTTCATATATTTATGAAAGTTGTAATGCATTTATCAAAGACATTTGTAATAAGTAAGGAAATAGGCTATATTATAGTTTTTTACATTTTGGTATGTGGATGAATTTAACTTACTGTATAAATATATTATTGATGTTATGACATAGGAGTCTGTGTAACTTGAAAGCTCCATAATTTTGTTTTATTACATATGTATTAAAATTGAACCCTGAGCATATACTTTAATTTTAAAATTATGGAGACTTACTGGTTAGACCATTCTTAGTAACTATGAGTTAGAGTGAATTTCTGTTCCCCATTTTTCCATGTTCTGTTTTCAGTATTGAAAATGCATTATACTAGTGAAAATACATTAAAAACAAAAATATCAAGCTACTGGAATAAAAGTTTGAAATACTAAAACACATCAGCAATCCGTGGTACGCAGCGTCCTTACATCTTAAAAATATCCGCCTGAGTTTTCAAGCATGCTGATGCTGAGCTAAGTACATTTTCAAAGCAGGCCATGGCAAATAAAAAAAATCCAGTTAAAAAAGTAAGAGGATTTATGTCTGTGTGCCCTACAAGCTTTGAAAATGTCTCCTGCTGAGTTCAAATGTGACTACTTTTAATCCAGACAGCACCAAAAATTACCTGATAACACATTCTGTAAAATTAAAAAAAAAAATGGCAGATGCAGCATAATATATTTGAATTTGGCATGTTTTCTAAAAACCTAACTCTCGCAATTTAGGTTTATTTACTACCAGTTTACTTCAAACTGTTTAATCTCTTAGTCTGTACATAATTGTAATAGCTCTGACATCAAAACATACAGGTGAAACTCAAAAAAATTAGAATATCGTGCAAAAGTTCATTTATTTCAGTAATGCAACTTAAAAGGTGAAACTAATATATGAGATAGACTCATTACATGCAAAGGAAGATAGTTCAAGCCGTGATTTGTCATGATTTTGATGATTATGGCTTACAGCTCATGAAAACCCCAAATCCATAATCTCAGAAAATTAGAATATTACATGCAATCAATAAAACAAGGATTGTACATAGAACAATATCTGAAAAGTATAAGCATGCATATGTACTCAGTACTTGGTTTGGGCCCCTTTTGCAGCAATTACTGCCTCAATGCAGCGTATCATGGAAGCTATCAGCCTGTGGCACTGCTGAGGTGTTATGGAAGACCAGTATGCTTCAATAGCGGCCTTCAGCTCTTCTGCATTGTTCGGTCTCATGTCTCTCATCTTTCTCTTGGCAATGCCCCATAGATTCTCTATGGGGTTCAGGTCAGGCGAGTTTGCTGACCAATCAAGCACAGCAATCCCACTGTCATTGAACCAGGTTTTGGTGCTTTTGGCAGTGTGGGCAGGTGCCAAGTCCTGCTGGAAAATGAAGTCAGCATCCCCATACAGCTCATCTGCGGAAGGAAGCATGAAGTGCTCCAAAATCTCCTGGTAGATGGCTGCGTTGACCCTGGACTTAATGAAGCACAGTGGACCAACACCAGCAGATGAGATGCCTCCCCAAATCAACACAGACTGTGGAAACTTCACACTGGACTTCAAGCATCTTGCAGTGTGTGCCTCTCCATTCTTCCTCCATACTCTGGGTCCTTGGTTTCCAAATGAGATGCAAACGTTGCTTTCATCAGAAAAGAGGACTTTGGACCACTGAGAAACAGACCAGGTCTGTTTTTCTTTAGCTCAGGTAAGACGCTTCTGATGTTGTTTGTTGTTCAGGAGCGGCTTGACAAGAGGAATACGACATTTGAAGCCCATGTCCAGGATCCGTCTGTGTGTGGTGGCTATTGATGCACTGACTCCAGCCTCAGTCCACTCCTTGTGAAAGTCCCCAACACTTTTGAATGGCCCTTTCCTGACAATCCTCTCCAGGCTGCGGTCATCCCTGCTGCTTGTGCACCTTTTTCTTCCACACTTTTCCCTTCCACATAACTTTCTATTAATGTGCTTTGATACAGCACTTTGGGAACATCCAACTTCTTTTGCAATTACCTTTTGATGCTTTCCTATTTCATGGAGGGTGTCAATGATGGTTTTCTGCACAACTGTCAGGTCAGCAGTCTTTCCCATGATTTTGATTCCTACTGAACCAGACTGAGAGACCATTTAAAGGCTCAGGAACCCTTTGCAGGTGTTATGGCTTAATTATCTGATTAGAGTGGGACACTTTGAGCCTAGAATATTGCACCTTTTCACAATATTCTAATTTTCTGAGATTGTGGATTTGGGGTTTTTCATGAGCTGTAAGCCATAATCATCACAATTATGACAAATCACGGCTTGCACTATCTTACTTTGCATGTAATGAGTCTATCTCATATACAGTATTAGTTTCACCTTTTAAGTTGCATTACTGAAATAAATTAACTTTTGCACGATATTCCAATTTTTTGAGTTTCACCTGTATACTGTATAATACATTTACATTTTGGTTAAAAATACACTATCACATTTCCCAGTCAAGGTGGCATGGCAAAAAGGCATCTCTTACTCACTGGTAACTTCTTGTTAGTGTTGCTGAAGTGCAACATATCTGATGATTCTGGGTATGGGGTAGCATGTAACCTCCTGCCTAGCGGCTAATTGCTAGTTATGAACACTATCACATGACAGAGGGAGTGATATCACCACCTCCTTAGCATTTAATGTCAGCCGATGCTGTATTTTAGTGTTGGCTGCAATGGAAGACACAGTGGGAAGAGTGCTGGCAAGTTGAGTAGTTTTATGGGAAGAGTCCTTTACAATGACACTGTCATTGTGCCCTGAATGGGCACTGCTTGGTGTAGTCAAAAGAACAAGGCTTGCAGTTATGCAGATTTATCCTATTATGGCCTCTTCTGTAAAGAAATAAACATCCTCATTGTCTATTCTAAGGCTGCTGCTAGAGCTAAACCATTCCTACTTGCCACACTTTGTCTAATGCAGTGTTTTCTCAACTCCAGTCCTCATGGACCCCCAACAGGTCATGTTTTCAGGATTTCCATTATTTTGCACAGGTGATTTGATCAGTTTCACTGCCTTAGTAATTACCACAGCTGTTTCATCTGAGGGAAATCCTGAAAACATGACCTGTTGGGGGTCCATGAGGATTGGCGTTGAGAAACGCTGGTCTAATGAGAGTGTCCCATTGGCTAATTAGGATGCTCCAATTGGGCAGGGGGATGGTGATTGGTTAGGATGGTGCTTAACTCTAAAGATAAGGAAACTCATTCCCAAGATAAAACTTTTTATATGTTTAGAAATGGCTTACAGATTCAGTTTAATGCAGTTTTTAACTTTTTGTATTCAGCTGCACTGAACCAGTGCTTACAGGTCCACCATATACAGAAAGTGAGCCATTGAAAAGATTTTAGGAAAGGATACATTTTAATGTTTTTTGTTTCTGCATTTGCACAGTGTTTTTCGGCTGGTTTGAGCTCCTTTGAAATGTTTACCTTTAAGCTGCCTCGTTAACTGTAATCAATATACATTCTATGATTAAATGATGACAGCACCTAGAGTTTTGTGTGCTTCTAGTCATAACAAAAGTTGGGTTGGGCAGAAAAAGGTATAGTTATGCTTTATATATCAGATGTTCCTTATGTTTAAAGTCTATTTATGGAGTAAGATATTTTTGTTAGCACTTAAATTCTTGATGCCTGGGGCAACCACTGCTATAAAATGACCCCCCCCCAATAAAATGTTAATGTAAACATTGTACATTTATATTTAGGTTGTAAGTAAATAAATTAAATTTAAACTGGAGTTCCAGTTGAATAAAAAAAAATAAAAGTCGGCAGCTACAAAAACTGTAGCTGCTGACTTTTAAAATACAGACACTTACCTGTCCCTTGGGTCCAGCGGTGTCCTCACCATGGCTGGTTTCACCAGTTGTCTTCACTCCCTGGCGCCGCTATCTTCAGTGTGAGCACCCAGCTGTTACAGCTTGTGGCTTCACAGCCGGGTGCCCATTGCGCGTCTGCGAGTGGCCCTGTGCTTTATGAATAGCCCCATAGTCTTCTGGGACCTGTCCCAGAAGACTATGGGAAGGGTGGTGGGAGGACAACTTCCGCTTCTGATTGCCTTAGGCGATCGCAGTGGAAGCGGGAGCAGGTACCTGCCAAATTCAGGTACTTACTCCCCCCCTCTTCCCAAAGGTGCCAATCCTTAATGGGGAGCGGGGGACAAAGGCTTAAAGCAGAACTTCCCGTTTTGGGTGGAGCTTCGCTTTAAAGTCCATCTAAAGCATCTTTTTTTTCAGAGTGATACACATTCATTCTTAAAGCAAACTGGCATGTCAAAATTCTTAAAGGAAATGTAATTTAGCTCTTTTTAATAGTACATTACGCTGAGACTTTGGATTTGAACTGCATTCTGGTAGACAGCATTGGAAGAGGGAATGGAAACTGAGCAGTGTTTGGACATAATTTGAGTAGAAATGGCTGTGGGCAAAGCTAGGCATGGGTATTTACTAAAAGGATTATCAATAGTGCTAATTAAGCATAATCTGAATATAGCTGGGTTCAGTTTGGGCAGGTTTGCAAAATGTGACTAAAGTTTGGGCGCCAAGTCCAAACCCCATTGAAGTTAATGGGAGCTAAATATTAAAAACCAGTAATGGCCCTTATCTAGGCTAATAGACAAGGCACTGTCAAACAAAGGTAGAGGCTGAGCACTGCCCTGGGGGACATGTACCAAAACAAAAATAAGTTTAAAAATTGTGTTTGACAGGGAGGAACGATCCTAATAATGCTTCAAGGTCCCCTGTCTCTCCTAAACCATACCAGGCCACATTTCCTCAACATGAGGGGTTCTCCTGGCAAAGTACTGCAATACACCTTGTACTCATGTTAATGAGGACAAGGGCCTCTTCCCCACAATCCTAGGCTGGTGGTTGTGGGTGTCTGTGTGCAGGGGCCTAGCAGAATCTGGAAGTCCCCTTTAACAATAAGGGTGACCCAGATTATGCCTCTTCCCTATGTGAATGAGTAACAACCAGCTGAATTTTCAATCCATGTATGGGCAGGCTGGTTGTACAAAAGTCAATCTATCAATCGACTTGTGTAGAAACACCCAGTTGGAACTTTTTCTATCGATCAGTACCACTGACTATAGCTATAGAATAGAATAGCTCAGTGGAAGGGATTCCCCCATATTGAGTGTGTGGATGGGGGAATTGAGTCACTTTCATTCATTCAGCAAGCAGGTTGAACAAAAGAAAATTACTTATGTATAACCAGCCTAAGTGGTGAATAGTAGTACATACATTAGTACCCCTTCTGATTTACAAAAGAAATGTAAACAGCAGTTCAGATGTAGGTCAATCTTGATGAATGTTCCTACCAACTGATAGATGTGTTTGACCCTTTCGCTGAATAGCACAAATTACTTCTCCTGGGCCCCACCAGTAATAGTAAATGAGAGGCAAAGCTCTTCAAGGTGATGTCCTTGACCATATATGGCCACAACCATTTTTTTTAATGTTGTTGTGCAAATATGGCCATGTGGCCATATTTAGTCAGTGATGTCATGTTATTTCCAGAACTTTGTTTACATGGCCAGAGATTCCTGGCCAGTAAATGAATGGAGCTGGGTGGTGTCACTGTTAGCTAAGGACACAGAAGGTTCTGACGTACACCACTTCCTTAGTGACTATGGACAGATGCATAGCTGTCACAGAAGAGAGCAGTAGAAAAATCACTACTATATAGGATGTTTGCATCTGCCAAATGAGCTAAAAGCCTGGCATTCAGAAAATCACCTGGACAGCCCTAAGTTCATCCTTAGTGTTAACACCTAAGCAGCTACAGCAGAAGCAAGGTTGACAGGGCTGTAGCAATTTCACTGTAGAAGGGCATGCCTTGTCACCCTTACAAACATAGCACCTTCCCCATGGTACTAGTGGAAGGATTAACAGATATTTACAAAATGTTTCAGGGGATATGTGTTTTTATAAATCATAGATATGATCATATTTCTCCTTTAATAAAATGCCTAACAGTCTTGTTTATAAAATGAATGAATGCTTTCTGTTCTTATGAAATCGTTTTCACAAATACATGTTTCTTTTATTGCTTTAAAAGAATAGTTTATTTGTCATCAACTTAGAGATTTACTTAGTAAATATTTGTTTTCTTCAAATTTAATTTAGACAAAATTGAATGATGAGCAAATATGTATCATAGCACTTGAGGGGACATTATGCTCTATAATACATTTTTAAATAAAGTGAATGCTATTCTTAAAGTAATCTGTTCAATTAATGCAGCTAAATAAAATCAATTTAGCTGCTTAACAAAAAGGTATAAGAGCTTTGCAGCTTCCAAACAAATACCATGTATTTTTTAATTGATTTATTCCATTGTGTGATA
Source organism: Staurois parvus (assembly GCA_951230385.1). Lineage (NCBI taxonomy): Eukaryota > Metazoa > Chordata > Amphibia > Anura > Ranidae > Staurois > Staurois parvus. The sequence continues at coordinate 4,685 of CATNWA010001727.1, read as the reverse complement.
CTACAAAACTGTTCTGCATTTCTGAAAAGCAACAAGTGTCCTTTTGGTAACCATTAATGTACAAAGTCTTTTCAATTTTACAGTAAGTCATTCATGACAGAGAACATCTATAAATTAAACTTGACTGCATGGTTTCAGACTGGACCACAATACTTAGGAATGTGAGTTCTGTTAATCTAATTGTGTGTTTGCAATGCCAGCCAGAGTAAGTTCAGCTTTGACATTGTATAGCATTAAGATTAGATGGTTTGCCCTTAAATATCCTTCACTTTCAGATACTGGTTCTAACATAATAAGTAGAGATGAGCGAAGTATTCAAAAATTCGATTCGACTGATTTGCGAATTCGTGGAAAAATTTTGATTCGAGTCGAATATATTCGCTGCGAATTTAACTTATAAAAGGGTGTTTCTAGGCTTCAGAGAGAGACTTTATATTAGTGCAGAACACTGTACCTTTAATTTAAATGCCCTTGGAGTCTGCTGGGGAAGAGAAATAATACTGACAGTCAGTATGACATGCAGATGAGTGCCGTCGATCTTAGAAATCACCGCACACTTCACTCATTTGGGCAGTCACGGGGCCAAAACCAGAGTGTGGAGCCACAGTGTGGCGGTGGAGGGCAGCAGCAATGGGAGGCCATACAGCACCCTATGACAAAAATGGAAACCACCAGCAGTGTGAGGAGACCTGAAAGTGGCACATGGCAGAGTGTGGCGATGGAGACAGCAGCAATGGGAGGCCGTACAGGGACCCATGACACACTCTGGACCTGGCAGCAGCATGAGGCGAGGCGGTACAGGGGCCCATGACAGATTACGGGCCTGGCAGCAGCATGAGGAGTCGGTACGGGGGCCCATGGCAGATTACGGGCCTGGCAGCAGCAATGGGAGGCCGTACAGGGACCCATGACACACTCTGGACCTGGCAGCAGCATGGGGAGGTGGTACAGGGGTCCATGACAGATTACGGGCCTGGCAGCAGCTATGAGGAGTCGGTACGGGGGCCCATGACACACTCTGGACCTGGCAGCAGCATGAGGAGGCGGTACAGGGGCGCATGACAGATTACGAGCCTGGCAGCAGCAACTTGGACAGGAGGACGTTCAGCTTCTGCACCGTCGGGTGCGTGCTCGCAAACTGTTGTCTCTTGGAAACGGATTCCAAGAAAGACTGCTGACGGAATCCGTGAAGAGGAGTAGCAGGAGAAGGAGCATCTGAACGAGCGGAATATGCCAACAAGCGACAACAGGGGCCCATGACAGATTACGGGCCTGGCAGCAGCATGAGGAGTCGGTACGGGGGCCCATGGCAGATTAGGGGCCTGGCAGCAGCTATGGGAGGCCCGTAATCTGCCAGCACCCCTATGACAAAAAATGGAACCCACCGCTGAGCAGTGTGAGGAGACCTGAAAGTGGCACATGGCAGAGTGTGGCGATGGAGACAGCAGCAATGGGAGGCCGTACAGGGACCCATGAGAGACTCTGGACCTGGCAGCAGCATGAGGAGGCGGTATAGGGGCCCATGGCAGATTAGGGGCCTGGCAGCAGCTATGGGAGGCCCGTAATCTGCCAGCACCCTATGACAAAAAATGGAACCCACCAGCAGTGTGAGGAGACCTGAAAGTGGCACATGGCAGAGTGTGGCGATGGAGACAGCAGCAATGGGAGGCTGTACAGGGACCCATGAGAGACTCTGGACTTGGCAGCAGCATGAGGAGGCGGTATAGGGGCCCATGGCAGATTAGGGGCCTGGCAGCAGCTATGGGAGGCCCGTAATCTGCCAGCACCCTATGACAAAAAATGGAACACACCAGCAGTGTGTGAGGAGACCTGAAAGTGGCACATGGCAGGGGCATGATTCATGGCGGATTTAGTCAGTTGTGTCAGGAACTGGTGGTTTGAAATCCAGACTAATCCACGCCTGATTCATTTTCACAAACGTGAGTCTCTCCACACTTTGTGTGGACAGTCGTGTCCTCCGCGGAGTTGCAATACCTCCTGCCGCACTAAACACGCGCGCTCTGATGCCACGCTACTGGCCGGGCATGACAGCCTTTCAAGGGCAAATTCAGCTAGTTGGGGCCAAAGTTCAAGTTTCGTTGCCCAGTAGTCAAGGGGATTGTCTACCTCGGTTGGCAGGGTGCTGTCCAAGTAGGCCTAAGCCTGTTGTTTGAGGTCCTGCTCCAGGTCCACCTGATGCTGCTGCTGCTGCGGCTGGTTAGTAGTTTCCTCACTGCGCTGGTGAAGAAAGCTACTCATCATCGACTGCAGACTGAGGCAGCTGCTGCTGGTGGAGCTGCCACTGCTCCTACCACCCCCACCCCTCCCCTGCTGCCATGGCAGCGGAACGCGAGCGCACAGGGCCCACAGTGTCTGAGGATGGACGTTGGCGCAGAAAGGCAGAGACCAGCTGACTACATAGGTGGTTTTTATAGTACGTTATTTTGGCCTCCCTCTCAGCAGGTGTGAAAAAGGCCACCATTTTTGAACGGTAGCGAGGGTCCAACAAGGTGGACAGCCAAAAGTCATCCCTCTGTCTGATGGTTATTATTCGGCTGTCGGTACGCAAGCAAGCGAGCATGCTATGGGCCATTTGTGCCAAGGAATGCGAGGGACTCCCTGCCTCCATCTCCACAGCATACTGCCACGGTGCGTCTGGGTCCTCTGTCTCCTCTTCCTCCTCCTCTACCAGATGCTCCTGCTCCTCCATTCCTGTCCGCTGAGTGGAAAAACCACCCATTTCACTCAATAATTCCTGAGCACCAATGTCCTCCTCTACCTCCTCCTCTTCTTCCTGTCCTGCCCCCACAGGGGTCATGTGGCGTTGAGATCTGTGCGCCACGTCTACCGCACCCTGACCAGCCATTGTTAACAGCATTTGTTCCATGACGCAACAGAGGAATGACGTCGTTCATCCCATAGTCCTGCCGACTCACGAATAGCGTGGCCTCCTCAAAGGGCCTGAGCAAGCGCAAGTGTCACGCATGAGCTGCCAATGGCTGACATCTAAGTTACACAGGAGTACCTTTATCCGCTTTTAACATCAGGAAATCTGTGATGGCCTTTTGCTGTTCGTAAAGGCGGTCTAACATATGTAGGGTTGAATTCCACCTTGTTGCAACGTCACAGCATGAGGAGTCGGTACGGGGCCCATGGCAGATTACGGGCCTGGCAGCAGCAATGGGAGGCCCGTAATCTGCCAGCACCCTATGTCAAAAAATTCAACACACCAGCAGTGTGAGGAGACCTGAAAGTGGCACATGAGGAGGCGGTGCATGGTGTGGCGATGGAGGACAGCAGCAATGGGTGTGTGAGCGATGGACTGCTCAGGGGGACACTGTGGACCTGGCAGCAGCATGAGGAGGCGGTACAGGGGCCCATGGCAGATTAGGGGCCTGGCAGCAGCTATGGGAGGCCCGTAATCTGCCAGCACCCTATGTCAAAAAATGGAACACACCCAGCAGTGTGAGGAGACCTGAAAGTGGCACATGGCAGAGTGTGGCGATGGAGACAGCAGCAATGGGAGGCCGTACAGGGACCCATGAGAGACTCTGGACCTGGCAGCAGCATGAGGAGGCGGTATAGGGGCCCATGGCAGATTAGGGGCCTGGCAGCAGCTATGGAGGCCCGTAATCTGCCAGCACCCTATGACAAAAAATGGAACACACCAGCAGTGTGAGGAGACCTGAAAGTGGCACATGGCATGAGACACTGTGGACCTGGCCTGGCAGCAGCATGAGGAGGCGGTACAGGGGCCCATGGCAGATTAGGGGCCTGGCAGCAGCTATGGGAGGCCCGTAATCTGCCAGCACCCTATGTCAAAAAATTGAACACACCAGCAGTGTGTGAGGAGACCTGAAAGTGGCACATGGCAGAGTGTGGCGATGGAGACAGCAGCAATGGGAGGCCGTACAGGAGACCCATGAAGCACCACTGGACCTTGGCAGCAGCATGAGGAGGCGGTAATAGGGGCCCATGGCAGATTAGGGGCCTGGCAGCAGCTATGGGAGGCCCGTAATCTGCCCAGCAACCCTATGACACAAAAATGGAAAAGCCTTTAATAATACCAAAACACCATAAAAAAAACAGCAGTGTGTGAGGAGACCTGAAAGTGGCACATGGTGCAGAGTGTGGCGATGTGAGACAGCAGCAATGGGAGGCCTGTTACAGGGGACCCATGGACAGACTCTGGACCTTGGCAATCTAGGCAGCAGCATGAAGAGGCGGGTACAGGGGCCCATGGCAGATTAGGGGCCTGGCAGCAGCTATGGGACAGGCCCGTAATCTGCCAGCACCCTATGTCAAAAAATTGCAACACATCCAGCAGTGTGGAGGAGACCATGAAAGTGGCACATGGCATGAGACACGCAATGGACCTGGCAGCAGCTGGGGAGCAGCTGGACAGGGGCCATGAAGATTAGGGGCCTGGCAGCAGCTATAGGGAGGCCCGTAATCCTGCCGCACCCTATGACAAAAATGGAACACACCTCAGCAGTGTGAGAGACCTGAAAGTGGCACATGGCAGAGTGGTGGCGATGGAGGACAGCAGCAGTGGAGGCCGTACAGGGACCTCATGAGAGCATGAGCATGAGAAGGCGGTACAGGGGCCTCATGGCAGATTTGGGGCCTGGCAGCAGCTATGGGAGGCCTCGTAATCTGCCAGCACCCTATGTCAAAAAATTTAC
>CATNWA010001726.1:0-25985 GCA_951230385.1 Staurois parvus | reverse complement strand
TTTCCCTTCTTTGTTTTGAGTTTAACGCCTTTTCTGTGGTTTTTACTGATTTTTTTCAGCGTTTTGCGGTGATTATGCGAACAATATATAAATTGACAGTTTCAGGATTGCATGCAATTTTTTAGGGAAAATGTTCTGGACATACATACCACATGAAATTGGGTTTGGGGAATGGACCCCATTGCATGTTATTATATTGACTTTTTTAAGGGCCATGGGCTGCAAAAGGGTTTTTCTTTTTGGGGAACATGTAGTGAAAAATTGTTAAAAATTTTTAATTGTTATAAAAGTTAAAAGAGGAATGCCTAAGGCATGTCTAGTTTGCACCAAATATTGTGCAGTTACCTCCCCACAGGCAGAAAAAAATTCTTTTTGAAAAAATACCCAAAATGATTATGTTTTTATTACTGTGCACATTTTAAAAAACGGCAGAGTTGCAAAATTTCTTTTTGGTTAACACCTTTTGCTGTGCTGGTATCTGTCCAAAACACCCAACAATTGTATTTTTAAAACAAATGACAACAGTATTAAGATCTGTTCTATTGTTGTTGCAGGTGCAGTTGCGTTTTATTGTGTTTTGGGAAACACAATAAATAAATAAGCAGAAAACACATTTTTTTTTACGCACTGCAGAAAATTTAAAAATGCCCCAATGGGGAACCCTCATACTCTTTTTTATACTGCAGTAGAATATGTGTCTAGAAATACCTGTCTTGCCTTACCAAATGTAGTGTGTTTACAGAGATGACGAATCGAAATTGGCAAAGTGGAAATTCTTTGAATTTTAGGAAAATTTCGATTCCCCAAATCGAAAATTAGCAAAACTTCGGATGCACGAACGAATTTTTCCCCGTGGGGCCCGATTTTCACCCTTCTACACCCGGAAAAAAGTTCCTGAAAGGAGCTCCCATTTCTGACATTTTTCTCTACAGTTCCTTCACATTTAAACCTCTTCTTCTTCTTCATCATCATCCTCATCTCCTCTTCTTCTTCATCCTCATCCTCTTCTTATCTTAAATCTTCCTCATCCCTTCCCACTTCCTCATCCTCTCTCCCTTCTCTCATCCTCAGACCCTTCTTCTTCTTCCATCCTCATCCTCCTTCCATCCTTCATCCTCATCCTCTTCTTCTTCTTCATCCTCACCCTCTTCTTCTTCATCCTCATCCTCTTCTTCTTCATCCTCATCCTCATCCTCCTCTTCTTCTTCTTCTTCATCATCCTCATCCTCCTCTTCTTCTTCTTCTTCTTCTTTTTCTTCCTCACCATCATCCTCTTCTTCTTCTTCATCCTCCTCATTCTCTTCTTCATCCTCTTCTTCTTCTTCTTCTTCTTCATCCTCATCCTCTTCTTCTTTTTCTTCTTCTTCTTCTTCCTCATCCTCATCCTCTTCTTCTTCTTCATCCTCATCCTCTTCTTCTTCTTCTTCTTCTTCATCCTCATCCTCTTCTTCTTCATCATCCTCATCCTCTTCTTCTTCATCATCCTCATCCTCTTCTTCTTCATCCTCATCCTCTTCTTCTTCATCCTCATCCTTCTTCTTCTTCTTCATCCTCATCCTCCTCTTCTTCTTCATCATCCTCATCCTCTTCTTCTTCTTCTTCTTCTTCCTCACCATCATCCTCTTCTTCTTCTTCTTCATCCTCATCCTCTTCTTCATCCTCATCCTCTTCTTCTTCTTCATCCTCATCCTCTTCTTCTTCTTCTTCTTCTTCTTCCTCATCCTCTTCCTCATCCTCTTCTTCTTCTTCTTCATCCTCATCCTCTTCTTCTTCTTCTTCTTCATCATCCTCTTCTTCTTCTTCTTCATCCTCATCCTCTTCTTCTTCTTCCTCTTCCTCTTCTTTTTCATCCTCTTCTTCCTCTTCTTCTTCTTCTTCATCCTCTTCTTCATCCTCTTCCTCTTCTTCTTTTTCTTCTTTTTGTCTTCCTCTTGCAGGTCACTGCTCATGCGCAGATTTTTTATCTGCAAAAAATCGTCTGATTTGCCCACTATTGCCGCGAAAATCGGCCCGATCGGCAAAATGAGTGAAGTGTGCGGTGATTCTAAGATCGACGGCACTCATCTGCATGTCATACTGACTGACAGTATTATTTCTCTTCCCCAGCAGACTCCAAGGGCATTTAAATTAAAGGTACAGTGTTCTTCACTAATATAAAGGCTCTCTGAAGCCTAGAAACCCTTTTTATAAGTTAAATTTGCAGCGAATAAATTCGCATCGAATCAAATTTATTCCGCAAATTCGGCGAATCAGCCGAATCGAATTTTTGAATAATTCGCTCATCTCTACTGTTTACCCATCCAAAAGCAGATAATACTGCGTACGATGGGGTTGATTAACTAAGGCTGGCCATAGAATAAACAGTGTTCTTTCCTTTAACAAAGTGTTGGTGGAAAGAAAATTGTTCAATTTCCCCATCAACACAGTCAGTGTTGATGGGGGAATTCCTACTGCTGCGCTATTGTATTTTGACAGCAGGAGGTTTCAATACTGTCAAAATACAGTGATCACTGCTGGCAGCTATAGCTGCCAGCAGTGATCATACGAAAAAACTTGACAGGATAAGCTCACTTTTTGAACAAAAATAATAAATGCCCATTTTTTTTTTGCAGATAAAAAAAAATGTGCATTTATTATTTTAGGTTATTGGATCCTGTAAAGCATTGCACCAGCAATCAGCCATGTAGTTATCCTGCAGACCTGTCAGTATATATTTATATATACATACACACTATATTGCCAAAAATATTGGGACACCCCTCCAAATCATTGGATTCAGGTGTTCCAATCACCTCCATGGCCATGGGTGTGTAAAATCAAGCACCTTGGCATTCAGACTGCTTCTACAAACATTTGTGAAAGAATGGGTCGCTCTCAGGAGTGCAGTGAATTCAAGTGTGGTAATGTGATAGATTGCCTCCTGTGCAATAAGTCCATCCATGAAATTTCCTTGCTGCTATATATTCCACAGTCAACTGTTAGTGGTATTATAACATAGTGGAAGCAACTGGGAACAACAACAACTCCAACCCTGCCCGGACCTGAAGCCCATCGCAACCCTGCCCGGACCTGAAGCCCATCTGTCTACCTCCGTGAGTACAGCCAGCGCGGGAGAAGGTCCGACTGCTATTTCTGCGGTCCCTCAGCCCCCCACTATGCCCAACTCCCACAGCTGATGCCCACCCCTCACAACCTTTTCTAAACCTCATCTCCACCACCTGGGAAACACTTCCACTGCTGATGTCCACCCCCATCTCAAGCCTAACCTCACCCTTCAATCTGGGACTCGCACAAACTGGAACTTTCAGCTTGATCACCCTTGGCCACAACTTACCTAACCTGAACTCTACCCACCCTGATCCTAAGCATGAGAACTCTAGCTACAGGAGGTTACAACAACGAGATACGCCAGTGCACACTAGACTATCTGCAACCAAGCACCCTGAGAAACTTTCCACCACAATTGTCCGCCACTCTGGTTACCTTCCTCAAATGCCTCCTTTACTCCTCCTCCTCATACTCCTCATCTCTGTTCCCCAAATCTCTTCTCTATATCCCTCTGCTCCTCCCCCAACAACTGTACTTCGCACCCTCACTGCTTCCATCTCCCTACTACGGCTCTCACCACCTCCTCCTGATACTCCACTCTCCGACTGACCCGAACGCCACCACTGGTAGACATACACGCTCTTGCACATCCCGCTCCCATGCCACCTTTCTCACCCTTCTTCTTCTCCTAACCGCTGGGGACATCTCCCCGAACCCTGGTCCTCCTCCACCTCGCTCACCCACAAGGCAACCTCCTAATTCCACGAACTGCTGCAACCCCCTCAATCTAATACCTGTCCCTTTGCTCCCCAAAACCACCTCCCTGTTTTTGTGTGCACTCTTGAACGCCCGATCGGTTTGCAACAAACTCACTGCCATCCACGACCTCTTTGTCTCCCGCTCCCTCAACCTCCTAGCGATCACCGAAACCTGATTCCAAGCCACTGACTCTACCTCCCCTATGGCATTCTCCCATAGAGGTCTCATCTGGACCCACTCACCCAGACCCAGCGGTTGAAAAGGTGGTGGGGTTGGTATGCTCCTGTCACCGCTGAGCACCTTCCAAATCCTCCTAAACCCCCCCCCCCCCTCTCTATCCTTCTCCTCCTTTGAGGCCCACTGCATCCGACTATTCTCTCCAATCCCCCTGAGGATTGCAGTAATCTATCAGCCTCCTGGACCCGTGTCCCACTTCCTCGACGACTTCTCCGCCTGGCTAACCTTCTTTCTCTCCTCCGAACTACCCACCATCATCCTTGGTGACTTCAACATCCCCATCAACATCAATAACCCGGCTACATTCCAACTCCTCCACTTAACCTATTCTTTTGCACTCGCACAGTGTATACAGTCCACCACCCACTCCGACAGGAACTCCCTTGACCTTGTTTTCTCTCACCTCTGCACTCCCCACAACCTCAAAAACACCCCCTTCCCTCTCTCTGATCACAACCTCATTACCTTCTCCGTCTCCTCGTCCTCAAACACCTACCCCTCCAAATGTCAAACTATCACCAACAGAAACCTCCGCAACTTGAACCCTGCCCCTTTCCACTCTGCAGCTGACCAACTTTACGACAGTATCCTTCCGCTGTCCTGCCCTGACCTGGCCACTACTGTTTATAACAACCCCACAGCTATTTCCTCCTGTACCACTATCGCCTCCCTCCTAGATTGTAAGCTCTAAGGAGCAGGGCCCTCAAACCTCTCGTGTATTGAATTGTATTGTTACTGTACTGTCTCGTGTACTGTCTCCCATTATAATGTACAGCACTGAGCAAACTGTTGGCGCTATATAAATCCTGTATAATAATAATAACTCAGCCACGAAGTGGTAAGCCACGTAAAATGACAGAGTGGGGTCAGCATCTGGTGTCTAGCAATCCAATGGACATGTCTGGGTTTGGTGGCTGCCAGGAGAACGGTACTTGCCTGATTGCATTGTGCCAAGTGTAAAGTTTGGTGGAGGGGGGATTATGGTGTGGGGTTGTTTTTCAGAGGCTGGGCTTGGCCCCTTAGTTCCAGTGAAGGGAACTCCTAAGGCGTCAGCATACCAAGACATTTTGGACAATTTCATGCTCCCAACTTTGTGGGAACTGTTTGGGGATGGACCCTTCCTGTTCCAACATGACTGCACAGCAGTGCATAAAGCAAGGCCCATAAAGACATGGATGAGTGAGTTTGGGGTGGAGGAACTTGACTGGCCTGCACAGAGTCCTAAACTCAACCCGATAGTACACCTTTGGGATGAATTAAGCGGAGACTGCGAGCCAGGCCTTCTCGTCCAACATCAGTGCCTGAACTCAGAAATGCGCTTCTGGAAGAATAGTCAAACTTTCCCATAGACACACTCCTAAACCTTGTGGACAGCCTTCCCAGAAGAGTTGAAGCTGTTATAGCTGCAAAGGGTGGGCCAACCCAATACTTTTGGCAATATAGCGTACAGTATATATATATATATATATATATATATATATTCAATCGAAGAACTACTAGCTGACAGCCACTAAGGCTATCAGGACTTGTAGTTCATTCATTCACAGAACACTTCTCGTACTTCTGTCACAGGGAGGTGGGGGAGATTGGGCAGCAAATGCAGCATTGGCAACATGTTACATGTTGCCAACAAAAAAAAGGGGTGGAACATGTAACATGTTTCCAAAGGTGAACTTATCCTTTAAAAACTATATGTTACATATCAGCAATTAATCAGTCTGAGTCCACTGAGGATCAGGCTCCATGCACACTGGGCGTTTTAATAACGCTGGTAACGTTAGCTATCTAAAGTCATGTTAAAAATGTGAATCTTTCAGCGTTTTTTTTAGCGATTTGTATTAGCATTTATCTGCATTTTGCTGCTTTTTTTGCATTTTTTAGAGTATTTTTGACCTAAAAAAAAAATTAGGGGGTTGGTCAAAAAACGCTGGTTTGTTGTGATTTACCACGGTTTACCATGTTTTGCTGCATTTTTCAGCGTTAGAGCATTTTTAAAGCTAAAAAAACTCCTCTAGAAACCCACTAGTTATGGGTTTTTTCCAGCCAAAAAAACACCCCTGTCAAAAAACGTTAATTACAGTCTATGTGTGCATGGACACATAGGATAATATGCTGGGGAGTTTACTGGCTGTATAAAAAAACGTCAAAAGCCAAAAACAGCAGCTATAAAAACATCCAGTGTGCATGAGGACTAAAAATGACACTATGTACCCTACGATATTTATTGTGCTATAGCAATGCTCGAGTTTAAAGGGCTTAAAAAGGCGAAACCACTATTGGTAGAAATAAATATAAACATAGTAGCTCCAAAAGCAGTATAGACTGTTCAAGATTAGATATTTGGATGCGATTGAGTGTATGTGTGGTGTTGTAGGAGAAATTGCGTTTTTGTAAATTGGTGAGGTGTAAGGCACTGTGTTAATATGAATTATGAAGATTTTTTAAAATGTAATTTATGATATACAGTATGTGAAAAATTTTTTGTGTTATTAATATTTGATATTAAGTCCAGGTGAAGCCACTTTTATCACACTGAGCAATCGCTTTTGTTCAAGACTGGTTCCTCTATACCGATCTTGAGCTTTATTTGTTGTATGCAGTTTCAGTTACAGTGACAACACTTACTAAAGTGAGCTGGTGCATGTTTGGCCAATTTAATGTTATTCAACCCCCTATAAATTATTTTTTTTAGTTGTTTGAAGTTGATTGATAGTTCATCTTCAGTACAACCAGCTTGCCCATAGATGGATCGAAATCCGTCAGGGAACCTGTTGAACCAGCCGAACTTCAATCCGTCTATGTCCAGCTTAAAGGAAAATAGGCTTTTCACTTTGTAAGGGAATTTGCCCTGGAGATTAATGTTAACATTGAAGTTTCACTTTGCAAAGAATACCCAAGCACATACAAGGAAAAAAAAAAAATAGCCTTTTTTGCTTGCGCATAATAGGAAGTCAGCAGCACTTCAACTCATTCTCAAAGCTTTGGGGCAAATTCCCTTTCAAAGTGAACAGCCTATATGCCTTTACTAAATCAACCCCATTGTATTATGCTGATCACCACAGACAGACACCAATTACATGCTGATGTAATTATAGCTGGATTCAGTGACACTTTTAAAATAACCTAACCATGATACCAGTGAATAGATCAACTGCCATAACAATTCCCACCAATACCACCGCCAAAATTGTACTAAAAAAACGAAACAAAAAATAACTTCAACTCCATCCTATTCATCCATATTAGCATAATTAGGACAAGTAGTTTCCCACTGTATATTTTTTCTGTACCTTTTTGTAGAGATGGGTCTGAAAGATTATAGGGTACAGGGTGTAGATTTGTTAATAAAGAGGTCCTTTCTTGTCCTTCATTAAGAAATTTCTTTAAAATCCCATGAACATAATTTAAAAACCCAATAAACCTAATTTGTGTTGTAAAAAATTATTTTAACATTTTTAGAGTAAGTTGATCTGTTAGACTACCTTTATTACAAAATAAGTCCTATAGGCTGCTTCAGCAACTAAGCCAGTAAGGCAGCCAACCACTGAAGGCTAAGAAGAGAGGTTCTGACATTTGTACTATGGAAATGGTTATCGAGAGAGCATGTTCTTTTGTAACATACAACTTAGCTGGGAGCAACAGAAATACTGGAAACCATTTAGAGAATAAAAAAGGAATACAGAAAACTTGTTGGAAAGAAGCTATGATTATCATGTATTATTTAGCTCAAAGGTCATATAGAGAACTGCAAAAAAAAACTGTACAAAGCGCGTGTAAGATCATTAAAGTCAGGATTTATAGGAAAGCTTTCATAAAAGTTTGGTTTCAGTTCAGAAATTCAGCTTTCATAAGACCTAAAATGAGTCCTGGTGTTTAAAACTTCCACTAGATTCCAATACTTGTAAAAAGAAACACGTGTAGCCATGACATTCCAATAAATCTCAATTCAGATGCAAAAAAGTGTCCATGCTTATAAATCAGTCCAACGAATATAAAGTGCACAATAACAGCTGTGCCTAGGATGGAAAAACGTATTCACTCATAGCAGAATAATGACATTCTCATGCTGTAGGCACCTTACTTATCAGTCTCAGTCTCTGTATCAGCATGGCTTTCAGAGTATAGACATACCATTCCATAGCACTAAGAACAGCGGTGTGCTCTGACAAGAGTAGCATTGGTAAGAAGAAACAAGGGGGGCACATTTTCCCATCACTCAGGACATTCCTTCTCCATAAACAGGCTGATACTCAGAAGTTCAGAGGTCTTCTTCTATACTTAATAATAAATAAAATATTGCTCTCTGTATAACAATATTACAAACTTAACCACACATATCCATTGTGAAGTTACTCGGAACTATGAAAAGTGATCAAATTAGTGAAAAGATAAAAATAAATAGTGAAATGTATAGTCTATACAAAGGACAATACAGTCTGTGTAGATACAGAGCTCCACAATTAATAGTGAAGCTGATCTCCAGTTCTTTAGATGTGAAATTTTTGCTGTGAATCCTATTATATCCAATTATTCGCCAATATGTGCGCCACCACCATGTGAATAAATGAGGCTTACCAGATGTAAAGACCCCTTAATTATAGGGAGTCTTTACCAGCATTGCGTTGTAAGGTATCATCCAGATTTCCATGCCATGTTAGAATCAAAGATCTCTCAAACTTCGCAAATCAGGATGTCAACACCACCAACATTAGTGCATCCTCACCAATACGATACCAAGTTAGTGTCATGGAAGATAAAGTATACCTCTCATACTGCAATATGTTTGATAAGCCTTTATTTGCATAAATAAATATCCTACTTACAATCATAGGAATAATGAAAAGCATTAAAAAAAAAAAATACTTCCAAAGATGGCTGACAGCATGATGACAACAGAGGGAGACTCCGCCCGACGCGTTTCATTATCAAAAGACATCTTCTCTGTGTGGTTAAGTTTGTATTATTGTTATACAGAGTGCAATATTTTATTTATTATTATTTATGAAAAGAGAGGAAATCCTCTTAAATATTTGCAGATTTGTATATTAGAAGAACTGGGAATTTGCGCAGTTTGACTTGTTTGTATTTCTTCATATATTTACCAGCTTTCTGAGATTAAAAATAGGAATACCATTTAGTGCCAGCATATTTTAGTCAAAAGGTAAACTCACCCACACCAAACCATAACTGTGCATTGTCAATGTTAAGTGTCTGTTGTGAAGAACACTTTATTTTTCTAATTACGGATCTGCAAAAACCTTTGTGCTAATTAGTTGGAAAGTCTCTTCTTTCCAGCTCTGAGCTCTGCTTTGCTGTTTCTCTGACATTCTTCTTTAAGTGATATACACAAAATCTCAATGGAACAAACCTGTTTGTTGGCCCATTTGCTAAAACTTCACTCTGTAGCAGTGCTCCTGCCACTGGTCTATTTCGACTCCCCCAAACTGGTCAAATACAGTGGGGATCGAAAGTTTGGGCACCCCAGCTAAACATTTGTATTAATGTGCATAAAGAAGCCAAGGAAAGATGGAAAAATCTCCAAAAGGCATCAAATTACAGATTAGACATTCTTATAATATGTCAACAAAAGTTAGATTTTATTTCCATCATTTACACTTTCAAAATAACAGAAAACAAAAAAATGGCGTCTGCAAAAGTTTGGGCACCCTGCAGAATTTATAGCATGCACTGCCCCCTTTGCAAAGCTGAGACCTGCCAGTGTCATGGATTGTTCTCAATCATCGTCTGGGAAGACCAGGTGATGTCAATCTCAAAGGTTTTAAATGCCCAGACTCATCTGACCTTGCCCCAACAATCAGCACCATGGGTTCTTCTAAGCAGTTGTCTAGAAAACTGAAACTGAAAATAGTTGACGCTCACAAAGCTGGAGAAGGCTATAAGAAGATAGCAAAGCGTTTTCAGATGTCAATATCCTCTGTTCGGAATGTAATTAAGAAATGGCAGTCATCAGGAACAGTGGACGTTAAAGCAACATCTGGAAGACCAAGAAAAATATCAGACAGAACAGCTCGCAGGATTGTGAGAAAAACAATTCAAAACCCACGTTTGACTGCACGATCCCTCCAGAAAGATCTGGCAGACACTGGAGTTGTGGTACACTATTCCACTATAAAGAGATACTTGTACAAATATGGTCTTCATGGAAGAGTCATCAGAAGAAAACCTCTTCTACGTCCTTACCACAAAAATCATCGTTTGAACGTTGCAAATGAACATATAGACAAGCCTGATGCATTTTGGAAACAAGTTCTGTGGACCGATGAGGTTAAAATTGAACTTTTTGGCCGGAATGAGCAAAGGTACGTTTGAAGAAGAAGGGGCACAGAATTGAATGAAAAGCACCTCTGTCCAACTGTTAAGCATGGGGTTGGATCAATCATGCTTTGGGGTTGTGTTGCAGCCAGTGGCACAGGGAACATCTCACGAGTAGAAGGAAAAATGGATTCAATAAAATTTCAGCAAATTTTGGATGGTAACTTGATGCCATCTGTGAAAAAGCTGAAGTTAAAGAGAGGATGGCTTCTACAAATGGATATAATGATCCTAAACACACCTCAAAATCCACGGGGGATTACATCAAGAGGCGTAAACTGAAGGTTTTGCCATGGCCTTCACAATCTCCTGACCTCAACATAATTGAAAATCTATGGATAGACCTTAAAAAGAGCAGTGCGTGACAGACAGCCCAGAAATCTCAAAGAACTGGAAGACTTTTGTAAGGAAGAATGGGCAAAGATACCTCAAACAAGAATTGAAAGACTCTTGGCTGGCTACAAAAAGCGTTTACAAGCTGTGATACTTGCCAAAGGGGGCAGTACAAAATATTAACTCTGCAGGGTGCCCAAACTTTTGCAGAAGCCATTTTTTTGTTTTCTGTTATTTTGAAAGTGTAAATGATGGAAATAAAATCTAACTTTTGTTGACATATTATAAGAATGTCTAATCTGTAATTTGATGCCTTTTGGAGATTTTTCCATCGTTCCTTGGCTTCTTTATGCACATTAATACAAATTTTTAGCTGGGGTGCCCAAACTTTCGATCCCCACTGTAGCTGTCTCTCTGCTGGCAACTCTGGTGCTTTCTTCTGACTCCTAATCACTGAAAGACACAACAATGACTTAAGAAACGTTGGGAAAAAACTCAGCGTAGTGAGCGGGACCTGCTATTTCACACACCTAGATATGTGGAATTAGATTGTGCTGCTAATTCTGCTACAGGGCAAAGTTTTAGCAAACGGGCTAATGGACAAGTATGTGTCAGGCTTTTTCCTTCACAGGTTTGGTTCTTTTGAGATTTTTTTGACCCCCATTTGCCAGGGTCACTTTAAGAGGATTAAACTGGATAGGTGCCAGGAGCACTGCTGCAGAGTGAAGTTTTAGCAAAGGGGCCAGCAAATTGGTATGTATCAGACTGTTTTCTTAATGGGTGGGTTCTTTTATGATTATGTAAATGTAAAGCAGTATTA
Organism: Staurois parvus; assembly: GCA_951230385.1. Taxonomy (NCBI): domain Eukaryota; kingdom Metazoa; phylum Chordata; class Amphibia; order Anura; family Ranidae; genus Staurois; species Staurois parvus. Next base: position 14,455 of record CATNWA010001726.1, on the reverse strand, counting down.
AACCCAAAAGAAAACATTTATTATATTGTAGCTTACTAATTCTTAGATGTGATGTCTGCATTAGTTATTTTTGGCTTTCTTCCTTCTATTTTCATCTGGTGATTCAGCCAATAACTCTACTGCTTATCAGAAGCTCAAGCTCTCCAGCAAAATGTACCAGTTTACATGGATGAGACCATTCAGCACTGGCAGGGGTGATTAAAATGATCAGCTTTTATTTATTCATGTAAAACCTTTATCCCAAAAGGAAAAAAAAACTGTTGCTGTAACTGATTATAAAGTGTTAGCTGGAGTTTGGCTTCAATATTGTATTCAAATCTGCTGGTACATTCAACACTCTTATCCTCCCCAGACTGACAATGCTGTCTGCTGTGTCCTTTACTCATTCCTCTAGAGTGATGTCTTACTACTAATACAGGAGCTGTGTTACTGGCCAGAGCACCAGGTAAAAAGCCAAAGAAAAGAAAACTGATGCAGCCACCACATCTAACAATCGGTAAGCTGCAATATAATACATTTTTGGTTTAATACCACGTTAACCACTTTACAATTGCGCTATAGCTGAATGACAGCTACAGTGCGGTTGTCCAGTTCTGGGAGGGCGTCACATGATGTCTTCCCAGAATGCACCCCCCGTGCACCCCAGTGGCAGCACCCGGCGCTGTCTGTGATCGCTGTGTCCTAAGAACACAGCTGATCACATGACAAGGTAAAGGCCAGTCACAGCGGCCTTTTACCACATGATCAGCTGTGTTCAATGACACAGCTGATCACAAAGTAAATACAGTTGCCGGTTATCGGCTGAACTTTCCTCATGCTGTAACAGCGGCAAGTGTCAAGAGGACATCTGTATTGATAGTCAGGGCACTGATTATCAGTGCCCTGATTATCAGTTCAGCCCCAAAAGTGCCCAGCAGTGCCACCTAACAGTGCCGCCCAGCAGTGACACTCATCAGTGCCCATCAGTGCCACCCAGCAGTGCCCAGCAGTGTCACCCAGCAGTGCCACCCAGCAGTACCACCAGTCAGTGCTGCCAGTCAGTGCCCATCAGTGCTGCCTATCAGTGTCCATCAGTGCTGCCTATCAGTGTCCATCAGTGCCACCTATCAGTGCCCATCATTGCCATCTATCAGTGCCCATCAGTGCTGCATATCAGTGCAGCATCATCAGTGCCTCATCAATTCCCACCAGTGCCACCTCATCACTTCACCCTATAAGTGCCCATCAGTGCTACCTATCAGTGTCCATCAGTGCTGCCTATTAGTGCAGGCTCATCAACGCACATAAGTAAAGGAGAAAATTGACCTGTTTGCAAAATTTTATAATAATTATAAAAAAAAACATTTTTTTTCAAATTTTTTGCTCTTTTTTTGTTTATAGTGCAAAAAATAAAAACTCCAGTGGCGATTAAATACCACCAAAAGAAAGCTCTATATGTGTGAAACAAATTATAAAAATTTCATATGGGTACAGTGTTGCATGATTGCGCAATTGTCATTCAAAGTGCAACAGCGCTGAAAGCTGAAAATTGGCCTGGACAGGAAGGGGGTAAAAGTGCCCAGTAGGCAAGTGGTTAAATAAGCTTTTAGTAGAATTTAGCAAGCTTCATCACTATTAAGTGTAAACAGAACATATCCATAGACTAAATTTAGGGCTGTTGGGCCCAGTATTTTCAGTCTATTTAGTAACAATTATAAACAATTCAGGAGAATAGTAAATTACAAAGCTACTACTACAAAAGGATCTTAACATAATGGCAAAATGTCCATTTAAATGATAAATTTAATCTTAAGAACTTTACGGCTATACACATAAACTGTAGGAATAGCACTGCCTTCTATGTTGAATGGATAAACCATACTTAGAGAAGACTTAGGAAGACTGGTTAATAGTAAGCTAAGCAGAACTAATTAACATTAAACAGCAACTTCAAAAGCAAATAAAACATTAAAGTGTATCTATGGCCAAAATGTAAAATCATATATTCATTTCCACATTGTATTTAAAACTGAAGATAAAAATGTTATCCTAGTTTAGTATTCCCTCCCCATAAATCACTTTTAAAGATACCGTATATCTAGAGTGTGGGGTCCAGTTTTGGGCATCACAATGTAAAACATAATATATAAATGAATGCAGGGTCCTGGGTTTAGTAACACTTTAAGACATTGTTGTTTTATAGACAGCAGATGTATTGCTGTACCCTAGAATGGAAATACATATTTGTCATTCACTTTGCTTTGACTTTTAGATATTTTAATTTAGGCAGTTATCACAGTATTAGGATAGGAAACTGAATGCTTAAAGGGCTTTAGTGAACTTTACATATTGTGTTAAGGTAAAGTAATGGCTAATATCTCATTTAAATTCCTATGGAATTCTGTCTGTACAAAAATGTTTTGCGTTTGCCAATGGCAGTGGATGTCAAAGTGTTTTAAAAGGTTCAAATAAAAAAAAAAAAACTATGCTGTCAAAGTACACAGTTAGAATAAAGATTGGATTGTTTTGTTATAATTGTGAGAATGTTGCATGTGAAATTATAGGTTACCTTGAGTTAGACACATGGGGTTGATTTACTATCACTGGAGAGTGCAAAATCTGGTGCAACCCTACATAGAAACCAATCAGCTTCCAGTTTTTTTGTCAAAGTTAATTGAACAAGCTGAAGTTAGAAGCTGGTTGGCTACCATGGACAGCTGCACCAGATTTTGCACTCTCCAGTTTTAGTAAATCAGCCCCATAGTGCTTCCAACATTTCAGCACCATTTAGTTTGAGCATTCATTTCTGGTTTTCATAAATTGGGAACAATTAGCATTTAACAGTTGCAGGTCTAATCATACCAATTCTACATGTAAGTTCTGAATTCTGGCAATTTTGGATGATAATTTTCAGAGCTAGCAGCTGAGGGTAATTCTTGTGCATTTTTTCATTTATGTTATTATCTCATCTAAAATGGGAAAGATGGACATAATTAAATGCATTTAATCCTCAAATGCTTCACCAGTAAGGTCATTACTTGGCAGTTTGCTTAGGGTATCAGAAACTGAAATCATACTGATTTGTAAGTCACTACAGTGCCATATTTTCATAGGTGTAGCTTCATCTTTTGTAACCTAATCGGCACAGATACAGACTCTTCTGCATGAGTATTTCCAAAGGGTTAGTCATCTGATTCCAGATGTAGCCAGGTGCCGGCTATATCATTATGCCTTTGAGGGACATTTATAGATGAGACTATGATTAATCCTTTCCCCCCTAGTGCCCAGTACTGGGACTGCTACTTTACTTCCTGTTAGCAGAGTGGGTCCAGTTCTTCTGACAGCAGATGATCTTGGGACCTGTAGTCCTGTAGCCAACACATCCTGTATTCCTGAGTGCTGCTTGAAGTACAACTATCAGAGAGCTGGCGAACCAGAAATATGACGGGAGAGCAGATATATTATACAGCAAGCAGGGGACTAACTTGCTCTCTGGGGGAGCTGCTGTTTTCCTCCGGAGACAGATTGCTTACCTACTGCTGTGGGGTTCTGCACATCAGTTCAGCACAGCGGTGATGACGATCGCCACACCGGGATCCTAATGGGATTCTACTCGCTGCACAGACAGACTGTCAGACAACAACTCTGCACATCCCTGCAAACAGTCAATTGATTTCTTTCTGTAATCACTCTAGAAGCACTGCATGCAGACACCTTTACACCTCAGTATCAGGAGATCCTTGCTTTGAGCAGTATCATAGCCTATTTGTTTAACTTCCTTGAATTACCAGTATTCACTACTGTTTATGGGCCCCACTATTGCTAGTAGAAGGCAGCGGACACCACCATATCAGGAACTTTAAACATCAAAGGACTCAAGTTGCAATTTCTAGTTAAAGGGAGAACCTCTCTATTCTAAGGCCATTATTATTACAATTAGTATACTTTTATCTATTTATCTCGGAGTATACTTTTATATATAATTCTCTGCATCCACCATTGCGGCGCCTAGAGGGTGCTAGTAAGTCAACAAGCCTTTCCTTCCACCTCTTACTGCTGGTGTTGCAGTTTAATAATTGAAATTTACTACTCATGACTCTATAATTTGTTAAACGTTGCTAATTAATTATACCTATTTTGCCAGTGCTCTATTTTTATGTGTTAACTGGGGTTGTATATCCTAAACCCATTATTCTTGTGGTCTGCTCTTTTGAACAAGACTAATATAAAGGTGTTGTTAAGAATTGTGTCTCTTGCATCATTATCCGATACTGTTGAAATATGTCTGAACCCAGAGTGTCAGAGTTGTCAGGAAGCTTGCAAGGTCAAGACAACCACTGGGGACAAGCATTATCAAGCAGCCTCTGTGGGGGTAACACTACACATGGTTTCTTACAAAATATATCTGTTTCATGGAAATAGTAAATTCAGTTGCATAAAGCAATTTGCAATGTTCTGTTTGGGGACAGCTGATCTCTATCTGTGAAAGTGATATACATAAATGACCGGTTTCCTGTCTTGCAGAAATATTAAATGAGTGGTTTCCTGTCTTGCAGAAATTTAGCACCAAGACTTTTTCTGGAGGCCTCATCCAGAAAGTCACTTATTACTGATATGTCGTAGTAGGCTAATGTTCTAGAATTAGCAATGAGTTGTTTCATTTTGTCAAATTTATTAATCTGTTGAGATTTCCATTGCAGGTCAGAGTGTTTCTTAATAATCCCCTTAGAGGCAATAAAACATCGGCAAGATGTGAAGTGAATTTTGCCAGGTAGCTGGCTGTTCCTAAAACTCTTTCCAGCTATGAACGATTTTCAGATGGTCTAATGTGAGAGGTTGCTGCAATTTTATCTGGACCAGTTTTAGGCCTTTTGATGATAGAATGTGGCCAAGAATACTTGACTTTTCTTGCTCATAGTATGCATTTTTCTGCCTTGAGTTTCACTTATTTTTTTTCCTGGAACTTTTTATCATAACTTTCAAATTGAATCATGTTCCTCAGTAGTGCTGCCAAAATTCTAAAAGATTATTCACATAGCAGACTACCCCTTTGAGTCCTGCATATGCTTCACCTTCTTTCCTATGGAATATTTTCTATGCTTATCAAATGCAAAATAGTAAGCAGGAACCCTTGTATTTTTCTTATTTTGTTTTAAATGCTGTAAAGATCTAGTTTTATCTGCCAATACACTGAGATATTTTTCATCAGTCAGCTTGCTGGTTTTGATTTCTGGTGAAAGCATTTTAGGTGCTTCTGCTTTGCAATCTTCAAGGGTATGTATAAAACATTTTTTGTAACTTTGGTTATAGTAGGAAATAGGTAAAACCCCTGTTAGGTTTTCTTTCCTAGAGACACAACAGGAAGTGAGAGTAAATCACTACAAATTGTAGGGATTTTCCCCTTAGACAGTTTCACCAAAACTGGTATTATCTTTGAAGATTGCCTTTCACTTCTTGGCCTGGTGACAACTGTAACATTTTTGAATTTCCTATCATAGTCTGTCTCTGTGTCAATGCACACAAGGGAAAATATAGTGGGTGAATTCAGTGATAAAAACATGGTAAAGGTTCCAACCCTTCTACTTTCCACTGAAAAGTTAAAAAAAAAAAAATCCTGTACATAGACACCTTTTGGGTCCTGGCAAATCCACAGCTCATTTGTATATGGTTTTTCAACTACTGACTGATTGAGTTTATCCATTCTTTTGGCTCACCAGCTTTAACATTCACACCTAGTTTTTACATTCGATGAAGGTCAGGTCTTACTTTTCGTGCTGTGAGGGGTTTGCACTGTTGGCCAAATTGTTTTATAAACCTAGATTTTGTATTTTCCAAGAAACTGTCTTTAACATGAAAGGCATCATTGTACCCAATAATTACAAATGAATAGTTACTGATATTGCAGATAATACCAATTATATTAATACATACAGGCTTTAAACCCTGAACTGGGTTAGACATGATGTTAACCACATACATCTCCACATGTGCCTCTTCTTAACCAATGACACCTCAAAGATTTTAATTCACTCCCTGGTTAAATCGCCTTGACTACTGCAACTCCTTCCTAATTGGATTACCTTTATATAGGCTATCCCCCTTTCAGTCCATCATGAATGGTGCTGCCAGACTCATCCACCTTACCAACCAATTAGCGTCAGTCACCCCTCTCTGCCAATCCCTCCACTGGCTTCCGCTCACCTAACAAATTTCAAAATGCTAACAATAACTTACAAAGCCATCTACAGCTCTGCCCCCAGCTACATCACTAACCTAGTCTCAAAATACCAACCAAATAGTTTTCTTCATTCCTCCAAAGACCTCCTGCTCTTTAGCTCCCTTGTCATCTCTTCCCACGCTCGCCTCTAGGTCTTCTCCGGAGCCTCTCCCATCCTCTGGAACTCCCTATCCCAATTCTACTAATCTGTCCACTTTTACGCGATTCCTGAAATTCCTTCTCTTCAGAGAAGCCTATCCCGCCCCACATAACAACTGTATTAATTTTAATATTAATTTCCTCCATCAGCTCATCCCCCACAGTTATTACCTTTTGTATCACTTGACCCTTCCTTTTAGATTGTAAGCTCTAATGAGCATGGCCCTATGATTCCTTCTGTATTGAATTGTATTGTAACTGTACTGTGTGCCCTTATGTTGCAAAGTGCGGCTCAAACTATTGGCGCTATATAAATCCTGTATAGTCATAATTAGTGAGAGAACTGTCAGAAATAGAGGAACTCTGCACATACACTTTTTGCCGGCTTGGAATTATTCTTCTTTTCATCCTACTTCTTCTTCTTCTTCATCCTCAGAAGAAGAGGATGAGGATGAAGGATGAAGAAGAAGAAGAAGAAGAAGAAGAAGAAGAAGAAGTAGGATGAAAAGAAGAATAATTCCAAGCCGGCAAAAAGTGTATGTGCAGAGTTCCTCTTTATTCTGACAGTTCCTCACAGCTTCTTCACATGTACAGCGGTTGAAACATCTGTATCCTAAATGGAAACTTAATAGATACAATTTGTATCTATTAGTTTCCATTTAGGATACAGATATTTCAACCGCTGTACATGTGAAGAAGCTGTGAGAGAAATTGTCAGAAATAGAGGAACTCTGCACATACACTTTTTGCAGCAACATTGGAATTATTCTTCTTTTCATTCTTCTTCTTCTTCCTCATCCTCATCCTCATCCTCTTCTTCTGAGGATGGAGGAAGAAGAAGAAGAAGAAGAAGAAGTAGGATGAAAATGCAAGAAGAATAAATTCCAAGCCGGCAAAAAGTGTATGTGCAGAGTTCCTCTATTCTGCAGATACACTTAGAGGAGCTCTGCAGATACACTTAGAGGAGCTCCTGCACATACACTTTTTGCCGGCTTGGAATTAATCTTATTTTCATCCTACTTCTTCTTCTTCTTCTTCTTCTTCTTCATCCTCACCCTCAGAAGAAGAAGAGATGAGGATGAGGATGAAGAAGAAGAAGAAGAAGTAGGATGAAAAATAAGAATATTTTCCAAACCGGAAAAAGTGTATGTGCAGAGCTCCTCTAAGTGTATCTGCAGAGCTCCTCTAAGTGTATCTGCAGAATAGAGAGGAACTCTGCACATACACTTTTTGCCGGAAACCGCTGTATGGAGTGAATGTCCCAGAACTGTTCAGAAATAGACTATTTATGACAGTTCTGGGACATTCACTGCATACAGCTGTTTTAAACCGCTGTATGGGAGGGAATGTCATGGAACTGTCAGAAATAGACTATTAATGACTCAGTTCTGGGACTGTCCTTCAATGCAGCGGTTGAAACATTGTATGTATTTTGTTTCCATAAATGGAAGAGTCCATTTATGGAAACAAATACATACAATGTTTCAACCGCTGTATGGAAGGACAGTCCCACAACTGTCCATTAATAGTCTATTTCTGACAGTTTCCATGACATTCCCTCCATTACAGCGGTTTTTAAAACAGCCTGTATGGAGTGAATGTCCCAGATCTTCTATCAAAATAGACTTTATGCACAGTTCTGGGACATTCACTGCATACAGCTGTTTTAACCCGCTGTATGGAGGGAATGTCATGGAACTTAAAAGTCAGAAATAGACTCGTTAATTGACAGTTCTGGGACTGTCAACCTTCAATGCAGCGTTTGAAACATTGTATGTATTTGTTTCCATAAATGATCCATTTATGGAAACAAATACATACAATGTTTCAACCGCTGCATGGAAGGACAGTCCCAGAACTGTCCAGAATGTCATTAATAGTCTATTTCTGACAGTTCCATGACATTCCCTCCAATACAGGTCCTTCTTTTTAAAATTCCAGCTGTATGGAGTGAATGTCCCAGATCTATCAAAATAGACTATTTATGACAGTTCTGGGACATTCACTGCATACGCTGTTTTAAAAACCGCTGTAATGGTAGGGAATGTCATGGAACTGTCAGAAATAGACTGATTAATGACAGTTCTGGGTACTGTCCTTCAATGCAGCGGTTGAAACATTGTATGTATTTGTTTCCATAAATTGGATCCATTTATGGAAACAAATACATACAATGTTTCAACCCGCGGCATGGAAGGACAGTCCCAGGAAACGCCCTGTCATTAATAGTCTATTTCTGACAGTATCCATGACATTCCCTCCATAAATGCGGTTAAAACAGCTGTATGGAGTGAATGTCCCAGATCTGATCAGAAATAGACTAATTCTGACAGTTCTGGACATTCCTCTGCATACAGCGGTGTTTTATAAAGAAAACACCGCTGTATGGAGGGAATGTCATGGAACTGTCCAGAAATAGACTATTAATGACAGTTCTGGGGGGGGTCCTTCCATGCAGCGGTTGAAACATTGTATGTATTTGTTTTCCATAAATGGATCCATTTATGGAAACAAATACATACAATGTTTCAACCGCTGTATGGAAGGACAGTCCCACAACTGTCATTAATAGTCTTATTTCTGACAGTTCCATGACATTCCCTCCATACAGCGGTTAAAACAGCTGTATGGAGTGAATGTTTCCCAGATCTATCAGAAAAAAAGGTGTACTATTATGACAGTTCTGGACATTCACTGCATACAGCTGTTTTAACCGCTGTATGGAGGGAATGTCATGGAACTGTCAGAAATAGACTATTAATGACAGTTCTGGGACTCGTCCTTCAATGCAGCGGTTGAAACATTGTATGTATTTGTTTCCATTAAATGGATCCATTTATGGGAACAAATACATACAATGTTTCAACCGCTGGCATTGAAGGTACAGTCCCAGAACTGTCATTAATAGTCTCATTTCTGACAGTTCCATGGGCACATTCCTCCATACAGCGGTTAAAAAAACCTGTATGGAGTGAATGTCCCAGATCTATCCGAAATAGACTATTTACAATGACAGTTCTGGGACATTCCACTGCATCAGCTGTTTTAAAACCGCTGTATGGAGGGAATGTTCATGGAACTGTCAGAAATAGACTATTAATGACAGTTTCTGGCTAAGACTGTCCTTCCATGCAGCGGTTGAAACATTGTATGTATTTGTTTCCATAAAATGGATCAGTTATGGAAACAAATACATACAATGTTTCAACCGCTGTATTGGAAGGACAGTCCCACAACTGTCCATTAATAGTCTATTTCTGACAGTTCCATGACATTCCCTCCATACAGCGGTTTTAAAACAGCTGTATGGAGTGAATGTCCCAGATCTAATCAGAAATAGACTATTTATGACAGTTCTGGGACATTCACTGCATACAGCTGTTTTAAAAAAAAAAAACCGCTGTATGGAGGGAATGTCATGGAACTGTCAGAAATAGACTATTAATGACAGTTTCTGGGACTGTCCTTCAATGCAGCGGTTGAAACATTGTATGTATTTGTTTCCATAAATGGATCCATTTTTATGGAAACAAAATACATACAATGTTTCAACCGCTGCATGAAGGACAGTCCCAGAACTGTCATTAAATTAGTCTATTTCTGACAGTTCCATGACATTCCCTCCATACAGCGGTTAAAAACAGCTGTATGCAGTGAATGTCCCAGAACTGTCATAAATAGTCTATTTCTGATAGATCTGGGACATTCACTCCATACAGCTGTTTTAAAAAAAAAAATCCGCTGTATGGAGGGAATGTCATGGAACTGTCAGAAATAGACTATTAATGACAGTTCTCGTGGGACTGTCCTTCCATGCAGCGGTTGAAACATTGTATGTATTTGTTTCCATAAATGGATCCATTTATGGAAACAAATACATACAATGTTTCAAATCGCTGCAGGGAAGGACAGTCCCAGAACTGTCATTAATAGTCTAATTCTGAACAGTTCCATGGACATTCCCTCCATACAGCGGTTGTTTTAAAAACAGCTGTATGGAGTGAATGTCCCCCCCCCCCCCCCCCCCCCCCCCCCCCCCCCCCATTTCCCAGAATCTATCAGAAATAGACTATTTATGAAGTAGCAGTTGTACTGGGGACATTCACTGCATACAGCTGTTTTAACCGCTGTATGGAGGGAATGTCATGGAACTGTCAGAAATAGACTATTAATGACAGTTCTGGGACTGTCCTTCCATGCAGCGGTTGAAAACATTGTATGTATTTGTTTCCATAATGGATCCATTTATGGAAACAAATACATACAATGTTTCAAAAACCAGCTGCATGGAAGGACAGTCCCAGAACTGACATTAATTAGTCTATTTTATGGACAGTTCTTGACATTCCCTCATAACAGCGGTTGAAAACACGCTGTCAGGGACGGTGAATGTCCCAGAAATGTCAGAAATCCTAGACAGAATAACTGTCACAGAACTGTCCCCGTCTCCATTCTCTCTTTTCATCCTCATCCTTCTCGTTCTTTTTCTTTTAATCCTCAAAACAAATTCTTGCTCATCCCTTTTCTCATCTTCTCTCGTTACTATCCTTCTCCTTCTCCTTCTTCTCATCTTCTCACTTCTTCTCTTTCTCTTCCTCTTCTCTTCTCACAATCTCCTCTCCTTCACAACCTTCTCCTTCTTCTCACTATATCTTCTTACTCCTTGCTTCTATCTTCTACTTCTCCTTTTCTCCTCCTTCTCATTTCTTCTCTCATCCTTCTCCTTCTTCTCTCATCCTTTCTTTGTCCTCCTCTCATCCTTTATCTTCTCATCACTAACCTTCTCCTTACTTCTTTCTCCTTCTCCTTTTCTCATCTTCTCCTTCTTTATCTTCTTTCCTTCTCACTATTTTCTTTCTTCTTCTCCTATAGTTTCTCATTTCACAATTCTCTCTTCCTTTTGCTTCTCTTTCTCTCATCTTTTCACCCTTATACTCTATCCTTTTCTTCCCTTCTTTTTATTCATCCTTTCTCATTCTCCTTTTCTTTCCTCTACTCTTCTACCCTTTTCCTTCTTCTTCTCACTCTCACTCCTTCACCTTCTCATCCTTCTTCTTCTCCGTTTCTCTTCTTCTCTCTCTCTTCATCTCCTTCTCCTTCTTCTCATCTTCTTCTTTCCACCTTTTCTCTTCTATACTCATCCTTCTTCTCTTCACTTCTTCTTCTCTCTTACTCCCTCTCTCCTCTCTCTTTCTTCTATCTTTCTTCTTTATCATCCTTCTCCTTCTTCTCTCTCCCTTACCCTCTCTCTTTCTATCCTTCTCCTTATTCTACCTTCTTCTTCTCATCCTTCTCCTTCTATCTTCTCCTTCTCTTTCCTCTCCTTCTCTCATCCTCTCCTTCTTCTCTCCCTTCTCTTCTCCTTCTTCTCTCCTTCTCCTTCCTTCTTCTCATCCTTTCCTTTCTTCCCTCTTCTTCTAATCCTTCTTCTTCTTCTCATCCTTCTCCTTCTTCTAAACATCTTCTCCTTCCTCCTTCTCTCTACCTTCTTCTTCTTCTCATCCATTTAACTTAAAAGGTACAGTGTATATGCACTAATTCTATAGGCTCTCTGAAGCTAGAAAACCCCTTTAAATAAGTCATCTTCGTTAGCGGAGGAAATTCGCCATCGAATCGAATTTCACCACTGGAATTCGCCGAATCAGCGAATCGGGAAATTTTTTTTTGTTTTTTTTTTCATTTCTTTTTTTCGCTCGTCATCTCTAGATCATATTCATTTTTGTCTGTTGTATGTAGGTAATCAGTTGAACAGTTGCATATACTAGTTTTTATCTAGTTTTTTATTATTCGATTTTTATGCTCTAGTCCCCACCGAACTTATTTTGTTCATGCAATCAAGCGAGCCAACAAAGTAATACCCTGGATCCCTATCCATACTCTATACATATTCATACAACAAAACCTTGGATGAAACTATTGGGATACATAAACAATACTAAATAATAATATAGGATATTCACTTGTGTATACTCAAATATATCATGACTGTGCATCATTATATCCCTATATACTGTATGCCTAACTTACAATGTAATTATATGTGCCCTAAAACTATTCTTCATATGAAATGTATGAATAGCTTTTCCAAAACTGAATTATACAAAAATCACCAGGTGCAAACCACCAAGAAAATATATATACTAAATTATATAAATAATTGCTGCTGCTCATTAGTGGTAAAACACCAAACAAATTTATGGTACAAACATCAAAAACAGGGCAAAATATTATATAAAATCTAATAAACATACACAGCAGTCGAAAAAATTAAATGACAATTAATAAAAAAATAAAATATATAAAAAATGAAAATTAATAGGTCCTCACTCCAATTCCAATGAAGTGAAAAAATATAAAAATAAAATAAATATGTCATACTGAAAGTTCATTTTCCAAAAAAACTTTTTGACAGCCATGTTTTCATCTGAGAATAGCGCTTCAAATAACACAACCGTACTAGCCAGATATTGGTGAAAAAAAACGCTTTTAGGGTTTTTTGGGTTATATATATATTTATATTTTAGGATCTAGACCCAGTCAATATGCCACCAATCAGAACAGATATATTATGTCTCCCTACTACCAGACAGGAATATAGCCAGCCTCCCAACCTCAGGATCAACCAGACACCACTCTACAAGATAAAGTATAATCAGCATTTATTTGTATTTCAAATGGAGCCAAAAACGCCACATCACCAGAAGTATTTCTGAGATCTCACGGTCAAGCAACAGATGACAGCACAAGGAATCACCCACAAGCATGATGGCCCCTGGGAACGGCCGCACGCCGGCGTGCATTCCCATCCACTGGGAAGTGACGTGGCAACGTTTTGGATGCAGACCTGTGCCCAGCAGTGCACCCACCAGTGCCCAGCAGTGCCACCTACCAGTGCCCCCATCAGTGGCTGCCCAGAAGTGCCACCCATCATGTGTCCAGCAGTGTCGCCAGTCGTAGTGCCTACACATCTGTGCTGCTATCAGTGCCCAGCAGCAGTGCGCCTATCGAGTGCCCATCATTGATGCATATCAGTGCAATGCAAGCATTCATCAGTGCCATATCATCATGCCCGCCTATCATGCCCATCAAGGCTGCATATCCGTGCCCCCCATCAGTGGGCCCCCCGTGGGTGTTATCAGTGCCCCGGGTTCTAATGACATCGTGAAAAGGGGGAAAATTACCCGTTTTCAAAATTTTTTTAAAAAGAAACAAAGAAAATCTTTTTTTTTTTTAAATTTTTGCTTTTTTTTTTGGTTTTTAAAGGGAAAAAAAATTAAAAACCCATAGGATTAAATACCACCAAAAGGGAAAAACAATATTTGTGTGAAAAAAATAAAAATTTAAAATGGGTACAGTGTTGCATTAAATGCACAATTGTCCCTTCAAATTGCGGAAAAGCTCTGAAAGGGGAAAATTTTGGCCCTGAGCATGGAAGGGGGTTTTTAAATTTCCCCGTAGGCAAGGGGGTAAAGGCATAGTCCCTTTCCCCTTTTGGGGTCCTTTTAGGGGGCAATTTAAAAAAATGGGGACCTTTGCCAGCTCCCCCCCCCTTAAACCCCATTTTAATTAACCCGAATTTTTTGGGGTTTTTTTTCCCCCAACACACCCGTTTTTGTTTTGAATTTTTTATGTGTAGGCAAGGGGCAGTTTGCTTCTTTTTTTTATAGGGGTTTTAAAACCAAATTTGTGTTGGTTTTCAGTAAAAGCAAAGGGGGCAGCAAAAGATGGAGATCTTAAACCCGAACAAATGAAAAGTCAAAAATCACCGGGGGTTTGCCCCCCAAAAAAAAAAAAATAATAGCCCAAGGGCCAACTAAATAGCAAGAAAAAATTTAAAAAAAAAATATAATAAAAAAAATGTCACTGAAAAAAAACAAATTAGGGCCCACATTCAAAAAGGACAGGTCCCGGGAGTAGGGGAGTTTTCGGTGTCCCGTAGGGAGAGGTTTTGTCAGTCAATAAAAGTGGTGGGGGTTAGTAGAGGGAGTGGTAAAAACAGTAAGGGGAAAGGGCTGTGTAGTAGTACAGTGGAGGTGGCATTTGAGCATGGACGGGTCATGGGAGAAAATCCGTGTCAGTAGGGCAGTGGGTGGGTCCCGT
>CATNWA010001725.1:0-26389 GCA_951230385.1 Staurois parvus | reverse complement strand
CACAGTATTCTGATGTATTCAAACTGGTCCATGATCCCTAGGTATGCGATAAATAGGCCCAACACCGTAGTATGAGAGACATCCACATATCATGATGCTTGCGCAACCATGCTTCACTGTCTTCACAGTGTACTGTGGCTTGAATTCAGTGTTTGGGGGTCGTCTGACAAACTATCTCCGGCTACTAGACCCAAAAAGAACAATCTTACTTTCATCAGTCCACAAAATGTTGCGCCATTTCTCTTTAGGCCAGTCAATGTGCTCTTTGGCAAATTGTAACCTCTTCAGCACGTCTTTTTTTCAACAGTGGGACTTTGCGGGGGCTTCTTGCAGATAGCTTGGCTTCTCATAGGCGTCTTCTAATTGTAACAGTACTCACAGGTAACTTTAGACCTTCTTTGATCTTCCCGGAGCTGATTGTTGGCTGAGTCTTTGCCATTTTGGCTATTCTTCTATCCATTTGAATGGTAGTTTTTTCACTTTCTTCCACGTCCTGCAGGTTTTGGTTGCCATTTTAAAGCATTTGAGATCATTTTAGCTGAGCAGCCTCTCATTTTCTGCACTTCTTTATATGTTTCCCCTTTTCCAATCAACTTTTAATCAAGGTACGCTGTTCTTCTGAACAATGTCTGGAACGACCCGTTTTCCTCAGAATTTCAGAGAGAAATGCACTGTAACCAGCATGTACAACATTTGCTGCCTTCCTTCCTTAAATAAGGAAGAAAGAATTCAAGGAATGAATGACCTCACTAATAGAACTCCACACTGCTATTATTTTGAACATGCCCTTTTCAATTAGTGATTCAATTACACAGAATCAGCAGCATGTATGTCATGACTGTTGGGTCTGTTGGATTTCTATTACTCTACTACACCTGCTAGTAAATTATTTGCCATGTAGAAATATCATTTCTACCAAAAACAGTGATTGATCAGGTTAGTGATGTCTGACTGCTATTATTTTGAACACAACTATATATACTGTATATTTATATAGCCTTATAGTATTTTTGGTAACTATATTGCCTTAAAAAGCATGTTGCTACCCGCAGGGAGTTTCAGGCAGGATGTATATATGTTCCAGTTTGATAATTTGCTGACTACATATGTATATTCTTCTGTATATCTATACATTTGATATTTAATATTTATTTGTACACATCCCCTTACAAGTTTGTACCCTTCTCCCCTCCATTTTTCTTATGGGATACACTTGCTCCTGGACTCGGGATCCATTTGTTTGTACATATTTTTCCAGCCAATGGAGACATAGCTGTTTAAGGGGGTGAGTGTAGATCCCTCTAGTGCGCTAATAGGATAGTGTAGTATGCTATAGGCAAAATCACTGTTTATGACTCATGGTAGTTGTGTGAGTCATGTGAGTCAGGTCGGGTTATTGCAGGTCAGCTGGATGACTCAACAGGTTGTGGCTCTATCGCCTCCTCCTGACTCTGGAGGACCATAGAACCTTCCTGAGGTCAGTAAGAAGGAAGGGTGGAGGCCTAATCTTCATATTCATGGGAGGTCCGGCCAATCCCAGGTTTGGAGACCTTGGTAGAGTGGTGGACTGGCCTATAAATATGGGTGAGTCAGGCTGACAGGGGAGTCGGGTGAAAGATGGAGTGCTGAGGAGACTGTCGGTATCTAGGAGGGATCCCTTCGGTCTGGAGGGGTTGGGGGGCAACCTCTAAACTGGGCTCGGGCTGGGTCCGGAAGAAACATTCTGCGTAGAGGCGCAGATGGGATCAAGGCCTGGAGCAGCAGGAAGCAAGGAGGATAGTGTGAGTACAGCAGCACACTTGGGATCTGCAAGGGGAAAGACTGCCACACATAGCAAGCTTTCTAAGGACAGCACTGGGCTCAATCCTTGATCCTTGTCCCTGGAGATCTTTGAAGAAACTGGTAGTGATTGCAGGCTGTGGAGCTGGGAGCAGCTCTATAAAGGGAGAGAAGACGTCTCTGCATGTAGTAAAATGATTTTTGAGGGGCTCGCCTGTAAAAGGCAGCTGCTACTGATCCACAATGACTGATGGCTTTCAGGAAAAGAACAGTCCAGGATCTGCTTTTGTACATAGGAAGGAAGTGTCCCCCTTTCATTGATTCAAGCAAACTGGGTATGCCATAATCCCAATATTCCTATCCAAGTTGAATTCCCCTAATAAAGCAACAAAAAACAAGCCTATGGACTGGTCACTGTCTTTGAATGCAAGTCTGTGTGAGAAATACCTGTTGCCTGGCTGTGCGGAGGGAAGCTTAGGGGTGCTCACAACACAGTGGCCCTTACGAGGGTAGCGCTACATGTGTCTTATATCTGACTGGAGTTCAGCTCTTTTTTTAAATTTTGTAACTGTTGTAAACTGATTTTAGTGAAAGTGGTTGTAAACTTCAAACATGAAATGTGAACAAAGCATATCCCTCTATAGTGTGTACTTGTCTCAATTAAGAGCACTAAGTGTCATTTCTGTCTGCTGCTTCATTCCACTGCTATCAGCATGAGTCACTTATGACAAGTTTTCTTGACACCAAGAGAACAATGGTGACTAGGGGAGGGAACTCCAGCTAATTGACAGCCCCAGATCTGTTCCTGTGAGCTATGTGGAGGGAGGTGTGTCCCTCCCTCCAATCAGCTCTCAGAGCTCCTTTCACTGAGCTCTGCAGTGTGTAATTTCAGATCTCTGCCCCCTTTTTTTTTTACAGACAAGATGTATAAATTCTAGACTTTGAATGTATGTAGAGCAAAGAAATAGGTACAACTTATGTAGGAAGATATTTTTCATCTTCATGTATCACCTTAGGCCAGTCACTTCAATAGGTACATGTAAGGGTTTACAAGCACTGTAATGTAGAAGCTGGTGTACACAGATGTTGCAAATGCATGTAAACTTGTTTATAATACAAATGCATGTGAGGTGTTCAACAACCTATAAAAAGATGAATATTTTGGCGATTATAATTTTCGAATAATATATAACTTACATATATTGTACCAAGAGCTAGACAAGGGCATATAACATAACAGGGCCATCTCTGAGGAAGCAAAAACTTCAGCCAAACTGACCAATAATCATCCTCTGTTCTCCATAATGACATAAGTCTTGCTAACATATGTGCATAGTTTAGCCTGTTATTGCTGATCATTCTTCCCTCAGTTCCAGGGCTGTTGTAGAAGATATTGAATCAAGAGAAAGTACTTTCTGATTAATTAATTGGGGTTTTTTAAATATCTGACTGTAGTTTGGTTCTAATACATGATTTAAGACATAATGTACAGTTATACTGCTGTCTGTAATTTCCAGTTCACATAATGCATAAGCCAAACCACATGTTCTAGAGCAGGGGTCTCCAGACCTTTCAACCAAAGGGCCAGTATACTGTCCTTCAGACTTTAGGGGGCAGGATTGTGACCAGTGGGAGGTAGAAAATGTCCCGTATCCAGCATCAGTGACAATAAACATAGCCATCATTGGGGTCAGTGGGAGTAATAGTGCCCCATCATTGGTGTCAGTGGGAATAATAGTGCCTCATCATTGGTGTCAGTGGGAGTAATAGTACCCCATCACTGGTGTCAGTGGGAATAACAGTGCCCCATCATTGGTGTCAGTGGGAGGAATAGTGCCCCATCATTAGTGTCAGTGGGAGGAATAGTGTCCCATCATTGGTGTCAGTGGGAGGAATAGTGGCCCATTATCGGTATTAGTGGAAGGAATAGTGCCCCATCATTGGCATCAGTGGAACAAATAGTGTCCTATCATTGGTGTCAGTGGGAGGAAAATAGGGTCCCATCAAGGAATTAGTGGAAGAAATAGTGCCCCATCATTGGTATCAGTGGAAGAAATAGTGCCCCATCATTGGTGTCAGTGGGAGGAATAGTGACCCATCATTGGTGTCAGTGGGAGGAATAGTGCTCCAAGAGCCAGATAGAGGCTAGCCAAGGGCCACATCCTCAGGCTGCAGTTTGGAGACCCCTGTTCTAGAGTACAGCTATCTTATAAGTAACAAGTCGAATATGTCCCATCCTTGTGACACCCACCTTTTCACAGCACCCATCCCCTGCAGGACTTTAATCAATATCATTTATCTTATGAATGTTTTCCATAAAAGATCACCTATCAAGGAAGAATATGCATTTAGCGAGCCTTAAAATTTCTACCTGATACCAAATACAAACTCTTGTGAAAGTAGCCTAAATGCACATAACTACTTTGTTGTGGGTACACTGTGTTTTTTCAAATCCTGCTTGCAACATTTTTGGTGCGATAAAAAACACTATTGAAATGAATGGAAAACACAGCAAAAATGCATAACAAATGCATTTGCGTTGCGGTTTTTCATGCTGTCCTTTAAAAAACTTCACCACAAATGTGGTAAATATGTGGCACAAATGCATATGCGTTTTTGCTATAGATCAGTGTGAAAGTAGTCTAAATGCACATGACTACCAAAGGGTATAATTACAGTATATAGATGTGGGTATTCCAAACTATTTTTTTTTTCATGAAGACTGTTGATAGTAAATGATACTGAAGCTTCACAGGAGCTGTGTTTACCCTCTCACTCATGAATGCACAACAGTTATGTGTTACTCAGTGGTTGTCATCTTCAATTCTGTGCAGTCTTTTAAAGATTTACCAGAAACAATTGTAAATTTAAATTAAAAAAAGACAACTATATTAATAATAATAAAAAAAATATAAATTAGTAGTAGTAGTAGTAGTATTATGTTGTGCACGTACGTGGTGGTTATATGCTACGTGCAAGTTACCTGTACAGTGAATGCAAAACTAATTTTTTTTATCCCATGTATAGAGGCTCAATGTTCAAAAGCTTCACCATCCCTGGTGATTATACACTATATTGCGAAAACCCAAGAAAATCTTTTGAGAAGGAACAACTACATAAAGTTTGTAGGAGCTTAAGCATTTTGGTCCAGAATCTGCTCAGCAAAAGGCAGGTTCATCAGATATGCAAGAAATCTCCCACTGCATTGCAGCTTCTAAAACAACATGGGTTGATTTATTAAACCCTAATAGACTGTGCACTTTGCAAGTACAGTTGCTCCAGAGCTTAGTAAATGAGGAAATGTGTCATTTTTACATAGAATATCTAATCACATGGAAGTAAAAAAAAAAACCTAGCATTTTTGCTTAGACATGATTGGGTGATGGAAGTCAGCAGTTTCCCTTCATTTACTAAGCTCTAGAGCAACTGCACTTTCAAAGTGCACAGTCTATTTGTCTTCAGTAAATCAACCCCATTGCATATACAAATCCTGTGCTTAGTGCAAAGCCAAGCTATAAAAACATTGGTAGCAGCACTCATATACACTATATTGCCAAATATTGGGATGCCTGTCTTTTACACGCACATGAACTTTAATGTCATTCCAGTTTTAGTCTGTAGGGTTCAATATTGAGTTGGCCCACCCATTGCAGCTATAACAGCTTCAGATTTTCTGGGAAGGCTGTACACAAGGTTTAGAAGTGTGTCTATAGAAATGTTTGACCATTCTACCAGAAGCGTATTTGTGAGCTCAGGCACTGATGTCAGACAAGAAGGCCTGGCTCACAGTCTCTGCTCTGTTTCAACCCAAAGGTGTTCTATTGGGTTGAGGTCAGGACTCTGTGCAGGCCAGTCAAGTTCCTCCACCCCAGACTTGCTCATCCATGTCTTTATGGACCTTGCTTTGTGCACTGGTGCGCAGTTATGTTGGAACAGGAAGGAGCCATCTCCAAACTGTTCCCACAAATCTGGGAGCATGAAATTGACCAAAATGTTGGTATGCTGACACCTTAAGAGTTCCTTTCACTGGAACTAAGGGGCCCAATCCCTGAAAAACAACCCCACACCATAATGCCCCTCCACCAAAGTTTACACTTGGCACAATGTAGTCTGGCAAGCACCATTCTCCTGGCAACCGCCAAACCCAAACATGTCCATCAGATTGCCAGACAGAGAAGCGTGATTCGTCAGTGCAGAGAACACATCTCCACTGCTCTAGAGTCCAGTGGCGGCGTGCTTTACACTACTGCATCCAATGCTTTGCATTGCACTTGGTGATGCAGGGTTTAGATGCAGCTGCTCAGCCATGCAGACCCATTCCATGAACCTCTCTATGCACTGTTGTACTAATCTGAAGGCCATACGAAGTTTGATGGTCTTTACTTATTGACTCTGCAGACTGTTGGCAACTTCTGCACACTGTGCGTTCAGCATGCGCTGACTTTGCTCTGTTATTTTATGTATCACGGTACCACGCATATATTCACTGAGCTCCTGAGAGCAACCCATCCTTTCACAAATGTTTGTAGAAGCAGTCTGCATACCTAGGTGCTTGATTTTATACACCTGTGGCCATGGAGGTGATTGGAAAACCTTAATCCAATGAGTTGGAGGGTGTCCCAATACTTTTGGCAATATAGTGTAGGTAGCCAAATCAACCCCCACAAAAACACACAGTATATGTCACCCCCTAGTTTCTCAAGTGGGCAGTCTCTCAACCATATGCTGGTTCTAGTTGTTCCACACTGAGAGAGCCGAGTCCTGATGCAACAAAAATTCTCAAAATAATATAGTGGATATGAAAAGTCTACACACCCCTGTTAAAAGGTTTCTAAGATGTAAAAAAATTAGACAAAGATAAATCATTTCAGAACTTTGGTTGCATAAGTGTGCATACCCTCCTATAACGGGATGTAGCTGTGTTCAGAATTAAGAAATCACATTCAAAATCATGTTAAATAGGAGTCAGTACACACCTGCCATCATTTAAAGTGCCTCTGATTAACCCCAAATAAAGTTCAGCTGTTCTAGTAGGTCTTTCCTGATATTTTCTTAGTCGCATCCTACAGCAAAAGTAATGGTCCACAGAGAGCTTCAAAAGCATCAGAGGGATCTCATTGTTAAAAGGTATCAGTGAGGAGAAGGGTACAGAAGAATTTCCAAGGCATTAGATATACCATGGAAAACAGTGAAGACAGTCATCAAGTGGACAAAATATGGTGCAAATATGATACAGTGACATTACCAAGAACTGGATGTCCCTGCAAGATTGATGAAAAGATTAGAAGAAAACTGGTCTAGGAGTCCGACAAGAAGCCTACAGCAACATTAAAGGAGCTTCAAGAATATCTGGCAAGTACGATCTCCCATATTCTTCATATGTCTGGACTATGGGATAGAGTGGTAAAACGGAAGCCTTTTTATACGAAGAAAAACATCCAAGCCTGGCCAAATTTTGCCAAAACACATCTGAGGTTTCCCAAAAGCATCTGGGAAAATGTGTTATGTCTGATGAAACCAAGGTTGAACATTTTAGCTATAATTCCAACACATATGTTTGGCGCAAAAACAACACTGCGCATCACCAAAGGACACCATACCCACAGAGAAGCATGGTGGTGGCAGCATCATGCTTTGGAGCTGTTTTTCTTCAGCTGGACCTGGGGCCTTAGCCAAGTTAGAGGGAATTATGAACAGTTCCAAATACCAGTCAATATTGGGACAAAACCTTCAGGCTTCTGCTAGAAAACTGAACATGAAGAGGAACTTCATCTTTCAGCATGAAAACAACCCAAAGCATACATCCAAATCAACAAAGGAATGGCTTCACCAGAGGAAGATTAAAGTTTTGGAATGGCCCAGCCTGAGCCCAGACCTGAATCTGATTGAAAATCTGTGGGGTGATCTGAAGAGAGCTGTGCACAGGAGATGCCCTCGCAATCTGACAGAATTTTTTTGCAAGGAAGAGTGGGCAAATATTGCCAAGTGAAGATGTGCCATGCTGATAGACTCATAACCAAAAAGACTGCGTGCTGTAATAAAATCAAAAGGTGCTTCAACAAAGTATTAGTTTAACCTCTTCACACTGACTGTACGCAAATTCTGAGTGGCCGCATAACATTTGTAAGCAAACATGTGCTGAGAGCACATGCCCTGCATGCTCCCAGCACGTGACGGTGACCCACGGAAAGGTCCCGATGTCTCCTTGTGATTGAGACCTTTCCAATCATGTGATTGCTGTGACAGCCAATCATGGCAGTCACATGACCCTAAACCCCGCCTCCTGGCTCCATAGACCCCTTAAACGGGCAGGCGTGAAGGCGTTAAGGGCATGCACACTTATGCAACCATATTATTTTAGTTTTTTTATTTTTACTTCCCTCCACCTAAAAGATATCAGTTTGTTGTTCAACGGAGTTATACAGTTTATAGGTTACTTTAAAGGTGGAAAAAGTTCTGAAATTATTTATCTTGGTCTCATTTTTTTACATCACAGAAACCTGACATTTTAACAGGGGTGTGTAGACTTTTTATATCCACTGTAAATAGAAAGGGTATTCTTAGCAGTCTTTAATGTATAAAATCCATAAAATGACAGATGTAAACATAAAACAGTTTGAATGAAACATTCAACAATAAAATGGATGAAAAAATTATCATAGACAGAAACCTATTCTATGTAAAACATAAAAAAATTATATAGTAGCTGATTAACGGGACCCTCAGTCTAAGAAAGAAGAGTTAGGAAAGTGACCAATCTAACAAAGGGGAAACTAAATATATAACCAATCAAATGTTTATAATGTCATATGTGTAACAGTAGATTATTGTTGTTATACAGGATTTATATAGTGCCAAAAATGTATGCAGTGCTTTACAACATGACATATATTTGGGGGGAGGGGTATTAAAAGTAGATTAGGACTATAGGAAGGAAAAATGGCATAAACTATGCCACTAGAATATAATTAAAGCAATTTTAGCAATTTGTGTGAAATGTGCAGTGAAAGCAATCTGGGTGAGACTGGTAATTCCTTCATTATGTTACATTTGCTTTGGTTCTTTTATGTATATTCTTCTTCTGTTTTAATAAATAAGTTAAATGTGTGAAAGTGCAATCTTTAAAATAGCCTCCATTAAATGGAATCAGTACCTAGCTTTAACAAGCACTCTGCATTGTAAGCTACACAAAGCTAGAATTTATTGCAGGGCTAGCATTTTGAAAACCCTGGTATTCAATGACAACACAAAAAGAGTGGTCCAAGGCAGTGTTTCTCAACCATTTTCCAGTCAAAATGATTCACAATCTTGAGGTACCCCATTCTAAAATGGAAAAACTAAACTAATAGTTTTATAAAATGCAGCAACATCCACACATGTAGGACACCCAGCATTAGAGATAAGCTATTCTTTCAAAGCAAGTACACCAAAGCAGGGGAGGGGCAAACAAGGATGCTGTGCATACATTCCACATCCTCCTGATCAGCCAATGACATAATAGGTGTTAGAACACTGATGGCTCGAAGGTTGTAGTGCTGCACAATGAAAACCTGTTTCTTTGTGTAACTAAAAGGTAAGCTTGATCCAACCGTTGGCTTATATTCAATTTTTGGGCAATCCTTAGGCATTTTGCCAAGGCACCCTTGAAGAGACCTCAAGGCACCCTGGTTGAAAAAGGCTGGTCTAAGGAATCATAGTTCAATCTAGACCCTACCTCCTCATGAGTATATATGTATAAAAAATCAAAAGATTCAGCCTAAGATATCTGTTGGAAATATGTATTTGGCAAAAGCATGGCCAGCCACCTTATGGGTATAATTTTCAGATGCACCTTATTCTGCCAACACTATTCCTTTATCATAATCTTCCCTTCATAATCACCGCTAATCAAATTCAGGTAACAATTTCATGAACATCAAGGTGCAGTAATTTTTTTTCCAGGGCTGGGGTGAATTAAGGATATCTAATGCCTCATGTTTTCTTGGGCCCGCAATCATCAAGTTTATGGGCCCTCAACCCCAGTTTAATGAAATGATTATTTAGGTTCTCAGCTGCAAGATCCTTTGAAGGCCTGTATATCTTACTGCCCTTTGGTGTCTATGGCAAATTTTACCTCTCATATACTGTATATGAATAGCTTTAGGCTAGTAAACCTTAATCTCAGAACTAGAAAAAGAGTATTCCAGAATTTGGTTTGACAGACCATAATTTGCCTTTTTCCTTGAATTTCTTTTTTCTACCTTTCTACCTTCTTAGGTTTCTGGCAATTTATTTGCTACAAAGTATATTAATAGGGCGTGCCCCTAAGATTGATAACATAGCAGAAATATAATTGCCAAACAAAGGCGCATACACTAACTGTAAAAGATTACTGGGATTTCCCTACATAAATTAATTATTACGATTCATCCAAAATGGGATGTTGGCCCATAACCAACAGATCAATAAACAAATTACTATGACCAGAAGTGGTCACCACACAGAAGGTTAAATGTGAGCCAGAATACAGTACTAAACATCATGCTTTATTATTTTCAAAATATAAATAGATGCAAGCATGAATTGACAAGATGTGATATCAATAACCCACCACTACAATAAAAATAACAATGTCATCACTAGGACACCACCAAAAGTCTGGACCACTCTCAGTAGCTAACCAGAGCTGAAATGTGGATCATACTTAGCTAATCATAGATGTTTTGTAGTCATAGGTCTCCCAGTTTTGTAAACATTTTCAGTTCCTTTGATCTTTTATTTGTTAACAATATCTTGATTTCTGATCTAAAGAAAACACTGAATATAATGAAATTACTCAAATATGGAAAGGGGTATTGAATGCGGCGAATATATTGGACTATCTGCAACAAGTCAGAGTTTTTATGCAAATAGATTGGGAATGTTGTGTGGTTTAAAATAGTTGTCATAAACATATTGGTTTCAATGCATTGGGGGTATTTGGGTATAATTACATTTTTGGCAATGGAAGAGGTTAGTATAGCTTGGAGACATGGAGAATGTACTGTATATATACCCTTTCTTCTCCTATGTCCTGTTGCTTCCTGGTTATGCCCCAGTAGGGGCGAAACATGTTAGAGGGAGGATCCTGGGTGGAGTGTCTATGTTTGTACATGTACTGAACAATAAAGTTGATTTTACTCTTTGGAAATGGTGTGCAGCTTCAGGCTGCTACATGGTGTATGGGAGAAATGGACTCCAGGGAAGTGAGAACCAGCAAGCTGAAGGTCAGGTTTGTAGAGGTCTTAGAAGTGGCTTCATCTTTTGTGAATAACATGATCTATATTCAACTTGTGAAATCCGAGTGTGCTATAATGGAACACCCTGAAAAGACCATAGGTGGTAACAGTCATCGACTCTTTACCATAGGCAATAGTCAACGCACTAGCCTAAAGAAATCCATCTGTACAGCCGCATAGGCCATCAGACTAGTCAAACTTGTCACCAAATGTCACACTTGTCACCAAATGTCCAGTTTTATTTTCAGACACAAGCGTGACTAGTGTGATGAACTGTGCAGCTGCAGAGATGGATTTTTTTAGACTGGAACACTGACTATTGCCTATCGTGATGACTGGCCACCTTTTGGGAGTGAGCCTCTACAGTAAATTAGGATTTCTGGAGCTGAATATAGATCATCTATGGTTAGCTGAAGTGTGATCCAAGTTTCACCTCTAGATAGTGGTAGGTAGTGTTGTAAGGGTGTCCAAACGTTTGGTGTTGTTTTAGTGACAATGTTATCATTTCTATTTTGGTGGTGGATTATGGGTATCATATCTTACCAGTTCATGTTTGTCTTTCTTTATATTTTGATATGAATAAAGTATGAGATTCTATACTGCATGCTAGCCCACATTTGACTTTGTGTGGTTACTTCTGCTGGCAATAGCAATTTGTTCATCACCAAACAAAGGAGTACTGTGTCACCCTCTCCTTTAAAGGCTAAGTTCACCTTTTTTAATCTAAAATTCAGTTCCCCTGCGTGCCAATATACCATTAACCACTTCAAGTCCAGACACGTTTACCCCCTTCCTGTCCAGGCCAATTTTCAGCTTTCACGGTTATCACACTTTGAATGACAATTGCGCGATCATGCAACACTGTACTCATTTGAATTTTTTAGCATTTTTTTGAGACAGATAAAGCTTTATTTTGGTGGTATTTATTCACCACTAAGATTTTTATTTTTTTTACTATCTAAATTAAAAGTCCAAAAATTTTGAAAAAAAGTGTTTTTCTTATAACATTTTGCAAATAAATAATATTTCATCATCAATCTTGGCTAAAATGTATTCAGTTATCTTTATAGTAAAAAAAAAAAAAAACACCCAAATTATAATTTTTAAAAAATGTTTACATTTTTATTTTATTTTTTTATATTATTATTTATGTTTTTTTTTACATACTGTCACCCTAGCAGTACAGTGTCACCATGGTTGTGGGGGGTGATGAAGATTTTTTTTTTTACACTGATTGCTTTTACACCCATAAAGGCTGTAAAAGCAATATTTCTCCTTCTCTCTGGCTGCATTCTTGCAGCCATTGACAAATACTGTGTGAGCTATGATTGGTCACAGATTGTCACATGGTACAAGGCTGTTGTGAATAGCCTTGTATCATGTGATCTCTGTGATCATTCATAGATTTCACTAGTAGTAAGCAATGATGTCAGGAAGTGACATCTTGTTTACTACTATTATTATTATTATTATACAGTATTTATAAAGCGCCAATAGTTCGCTCAGAGCTGTACATTACAAAGGGGGACAGAACATGTGACAGAACAATACCAATACAATGCAAAACATGAGGGGATTGAGGGCCCTGCTCTTTTGAGCTTACAATCCAGGAGGGAGGGATAGTGGTACAGTAGGAGATAGCTGTGGGGGGAGGGGATAGTGGTACAGGAGGAGATAGCTGTGGGGGATGGAGTGGTAGGAAGAGTGGAGGAGGTCGGCAAGTTAGCAGGGGGTGGGGTAGGCTTCCCTGAAGAGATGGGTTTTCAGGGTGCGCCTAAAGGAGAGGAGAGTAGGTGATAATCTGATGGGTTGGGGCAGGGAGTTCCAGAGGATGGGTGACACCCTGGAGAAGTCCTGGAGGCGGGCATGGGAGGAGGAGACCAGGGAAATAGAGAGAAGGAGGTCTTGTGAGGAGCGGAGTGTGCGTGCTGGGCGGTACTTGGATATTAGGTCAGTGATGTAGTTCGGGGCAGTATGGTGGACAGCTCTGTAAGTCAGTGTTAGGATTTTGAATTTGATCCGTTGCGCAATCGGAAGCCAGTGGAGGGATTGGCAGAGGAGGGTGCCGGAAACGGAGCAGTTGGAAAGGTGAATGAGTCTGGCAGCCGTATTCAGGATCGACTGAAGTGGGGATAGCCAGCGGCGAGGCAGGCCAGTGAGGAGGGAGTTGCAGTAGTCGAGTCGTGATATGATGAGTGAGTGGATGAGCTGTTTAGTGTTTTCTGGGGTTAGGAACGTGCGTATTTTGGCGATGTTGCGGAGGTGGAGTCTGCATGAGTTTGTTAAAGATTGGACTTGGGGCTGGAAGGATAGGTTGGAGTCCAGAATGACACCAAGTACTCTGGCCTGCGGGGTGGGTTTGATGGTAGCGTTGTTGGATGTGATGGAGAAGTCAATGGGGGGTGGTGTCCGGGCTGGGGGGAAGTCAAGAAACTCGGTTTTGGAGAGGTTCAGTTTAAGGAAGTGGAGCGACATCCTGTCTGATATGTCACTCAGTAGGTGTGTGATTCGGGCAGAGACTGAGGGGGTGAGGTGGGGGGTTGAGAGATAGATTTCTGTGTCATCGGCATAGAGGTGATAGTTGAAGCCGTGAGAGTGTATGAGTTGGCCAAGGGAGGAGGTGTAGATGAAGAAGAGAAGGGGCCCGAGGACAGAGCCTTGAGGGACCCCAACAGAGAGGGGGAGTGAGGGGGAGGTGGTAGCATTATAGGTAACGCTGAAGGAGCGTTATGACAGGTAGGATGAGAGCCAGGAGCAGAATCTCTGAGGCCGAGGGAGTGTAGTTTTTTGAGGAGGAGGGGTGTGGTCGACTGTGTCGAAGGCCACAGAGAGGTCAAGGAGTAGGAGCATGAATAGTGGCCATTAGCTTTGGCGGTTAGCAGGTCGTTGGAGAGTTTGAGTAAGGCGGTTTCGGTGGAGTGTAGGGAACGGAAGCCAGACTGTAGGGGATCGAGGAGGTGGTTGTCGTTGAGGTGAGAGCATAGGCGGGTGTAGACGAGGCACTCGAGGAGTTTAGATGTAAATGGGAGCAGGGAGATGGGTCTGAGGTTGTTCGGGTCATTGGGGTCCAGGGAGGGCTTTTTAAGTATTGGGGTGATGTGTGCATGTTTCAGAGGGGAGGGGAAAGTGCCTGAGGAGAGGGAGAGATTGAAGATATGGGTGAGGGAGCGTAGGATGGAGGGGGAGGGAGGTCGTAGGAGTGAGGGGATAGGGTCGAGGGGGCAGGTGGTGAGGCGGGCATCAGAGAGGATACTACTATTCATGTGATCACTGATTGGCCAATCAGTGATCACATGATCGGGAGCCCTCACACAGAGTTCCCGTACAGCAATTGGTGTTCCTCCGGACACAGTGTGCACCAGTCATGGTGCTGCACGCTCCCAGGGAGCACGCACAGGCAGTGAATGCGGGGGCGGGCGTTTAGAAATGGCCACGCGCTTCGGCACTGCTTCTGTCCAGCCATTTATGTACATGGGCCGGACTGAAGTGGTTAAGCTGAACATACTCTAGAGCACTGGTGCTTAGTCTTTTTTAGTCATGGACTCCTTTAAGAATCTAATGAAAGCTACAGACCCCCTCCTCAGAAATATTTACATAAACACCACTGTGCATGCAATGAACATATGTACTTAATTTTATTGAAATTCAATTGTCTCATAGATACAGTATATGAGATAAACAAAGTTTAAATAACGTAAACAGTCTTAACAAAAAAACTCCTCCATTTTTAAGCGAAAAAGTAATGAAATACAACCATATTGTGCAAATTAAATGATTGTAATTCTGCTCAAATCTAATTACTACTACTACAACTAGAAAATGAGAATTTGCATTTGTTATTATGAAGTGGCACAAGATGGCAGTTGTGCAGAGAACGATGATATCAATTTAAATGGTGAGAATAGAATGAGTCAAGAGACACTAAAGCCTGTAAGTATGATGAGAATATCATATGAATAAAACTGTTTTCAGAGCGATCGTTCAATAATCTGATCATTAGTACACAGCTTTTGAGAGTGATCACGATGGTTCATGTGATATTAACTGAAGGAACATGCACAAAATTTTTTCTCGTAAGATAACAGAACAAACTATTTAATTTAATCAGTACAGTCCGTAAAAAATCGAGTGACCAAGACCGAGCATGCCTGGAAATGAAAAAATACATTGCAATAGAATAGATTACTTCTGAAGTTGTATTTTGTCTTATAGTAATTTTTTTTAACTCTGGTAAGCAGAGCAAGTGCTTCCACTAGGCAAACTAGGCAGCCGCCTAGAGCGCACTGCCACCTATGGGCGCCTGGGAGCAACACAGGCCGGCACTCTTGCTCTGTGGGATGCTGCCACATCATGAATGATCCTTCAGTTGAGGGGAGGGGCAGTAGAGGGGAGGAAGAAAGGACAGAGGAAGATGCTGGGTGTCTGGGGCCAGTGTAGCAGCTGAGCTCCTTCCAGTGATCCTCTCAGACTCAGTCCCTTACTGCAAGCCAGCTGGCAGCTGCTGATCACTGTGGAGTTCCAGCTCTTCTCTTCCCATTCATCAGCAGAGACAGTACTGTGCCTGTGGAGAAAGATAATGTCTGACTCTGATGTCTCATGGCTATGTAAGTGTGACCTGGCCGGCTGGCCATCCATCACATGTGCAATGTGTCAGTGAGTGATGACATCATCACGATCTCAAAGCCTGCTCTTCTACTGCCTGCTGGGTCTGCTGATCTGTGTCAGTGTTGGTGTGTTGTGTCGGATCTGTCACTGTGTGGGATCTCTCAGTTCAGGTGTTCTCTCTGTGTGTGTGGGCTGAGCTGCCTGCTGTCACAACGTTTTATCTCCCCCATTGTCTGGGGAATTCCAGCCTGGAATCTGTCAGAGTGTGGACCCTTCATCCTCCGCCTATTGCATCTGTGACCCTGCCCCTGCCAGCCACCAATACGGTCCGTCCGTGACACTGATTTTGTCTTTAATATTGGTGCTGGTGGTATCTTATGGCACTTGTTTTTGCAAATTTTGAAGAAATTTAGCAGTTTCATGTTTTGTTAATTAAATATTTTCTACTGTTTTTTCAAATTTGTATTTATTTATTTGGGGGGGGGGGGCGCAAGTAGCTGGTGTTATCTAGGGCGCAAAATAGTCTAGCACTGGCCCTGTTGGTGACCTAATCGTTTTAGATAGATTAGCATGTAGAAAAAAAAAAACAGATGATCATTCGTATGATATTCTCATCATGTGTACCAGGCTTTAGCAGTCAGCGTTGTAAGCAGTGGCAGGGTATGTTTTCTTTGATTTTAATAATTTTAATAAAGAGATGAGCTGTATAGTGAATGTAAATGTTATTTTTTATTTGACGTTCAAAGATCTCCTGAAACCCATCTATGCACCACTTAGGAGTACAGTGACCCCAGGTTAACAACCTCTGGTCTAGAAAAACTTTATTTGAAAATGTATATTTCAGGAATGTTTGTTCGATTTTCAAATCTTTGTTGTGATCAAATTGATATTTGGGTTCAATTGCAGAAACAAAAAAATAGTTCTTATCTTCTGGTCATACCAGATCATAATTTATTACTGCCCATAAACTGGCAAAGTAGATTACCCGGTAATCAGATTAGAATATCTTCAAATATACAGACACTAGCATAAACACTTCACTGCTAAAAACAATGGGAAACCAGTAACATGATCTTGCATTCACATCCTGTATGTTATTACACCCACTGTATACAGTATATGTACAATGACTACAACAGAATAATACATACATATATAATAATACATAATGAAGTGTGGCACCCACAAGAGGATTAGTGTACTTCTGCTATATTCAGCATGTTTATGCCAGTGTCTAAGTTTGCACCATGTGTCTGTAGCTAGCTGAACTGTCCATTACCTGCTAACAAAACGATAATAACATACATATAAAAGTGCAGCGCTGAAAAATAGTAATACCGCAATTCTAGCTGTCTGTCCATAAAGCTAGATATGAAAATATTCCAATGCAATATCTAAATCATACAAATTGTATACAAAATGATGTAATAGAAGAGAGTCCCAGTTCCAAAAAGTATAACAAAATTGCAGACATGAATCTTCAATTGCTAGATGACCAAACGTTATCCGTGCAAACACATGTCACCCTACTCCGTGCTCAAAAAAGCCTTACCAGATGTATTTGACCATCATGTTATAGAGTGGTCAAAATCAGCTCAAGAATGATATACTTCATTTTTGGAACAGGGACTCACTTCTATTATATCATTTTGTATATAGTTTTTATGATTTATATATTGCATTGGAATATTTTCATATCTAGCTTTACGGACTGACAACTAGGATTGCATTATTACTGTTTTTCAGCACTACACTTTTATATGTATGTTTTGAAAATTCTTTGTGTCAGAATTTAGTGTTGGCAGCTTGTGATTTATTTGAACCAGCGCAGTTTTTTATAGTTTTTTCAAAAACAATAATGACATTAGATCTGGCATAAAAATATTTTTACCCAAGAAGCGCCTCTAAATGCTGTTAGACAGCGGTTTTACATAATAGTCATTGACTTTAAATAACATTGGTGATACCTGCAGTCAGGGGCAGACTGACAACTCATGGGGCCCCCGGGCAATAGGGGATCATGGGGTCCCTGTGTCCTTGCCCAAACTCAAAAAAGCCTATGAAAAAGGTGCCAGGGGCATCTCATGGGGCCCCCTACTGACCCCAGGCCCTTGGGCAGTGCTCGAGTTTTCAAATGGTCAGTCCGTCCGTCCCTGCCTGCAGTCATCCATTAGTTAGACTTATCTGTGTGCATGCTGTACAGTATACACTGTATTGCTCAAATCAACAGCTCTGTGAGCCATCCTCTGTGTGCGGGCTGGGCAAACAGTCAAACTAGTTATCAATCCAATGGCCACCCATACAGCCAGTTATTTTCCTAGAGCTGTTTGGAAGCATAATACAGATAGCATCTATGTGATTTGTAAATGGCATTGACACAGAGGAACCAGCCTTCCACTGCCCTAGTCTTTTGCAACATAGGTTTAAAAAGTAGCAATTTACAGGAACCCTAAGGTTCTACTAACGTGGAAACGCTAATAATGGCTTCTTCTACTGGAGGTTATGGAAGATCACTTATGGCTTGACTTAAAACTGAGCACGGAGAAAGGAAAAAATGCTCCATTGCAATGAGGACTATCCCCACACTTTAAGTGTTAAGTGCCCATTTAGGTCTAGGCTGGTTCCCTCCAGACTGTAAGCCACTTTTACCCCATATTCTGGCAGTCCTCTGGTCCTCTGAAGTCCAATGCAGAGCCCACAACCCTGACAATGAACATTAAAATGCTGAGGAACGGTTCACTGTCCGAGTGTTGGGGTGCAGGGGAGAAAGACAGCTGTCAGAGAAGAGGAGAATCAGGTATGTATAATTGCTTTTCTTCCCCCACTGCAAGGAAGCATTTTTCCTTTCCCCCAATTTTTTCCCCCTTTATTTTAACCTGTATAGCACCCCTCCGGCATGGGGTCAAGGGGTTGGCTTATCTCCAGCACAGGGAGAGGGCTAGCCTTACCCCAGGGTGGACTCATGGCTGCAGTGGAGAGTGTCACACAACATTGCTCCAACCCATGAGAATAGAGAGTAGGCCACCTTTAGCAAACAGGGCCCCAGACTCCACCAGTCACTTCTATCCAAGAGAGTGCCAGGCTCCTTTTGAGGGCAGGTATAAAACCCCCTCCACCGTGTTTTTTTCCACCTTATCCTTCTTAACCAAGCAGGACAGCTTGAAGAATTCTGTACCATACAGGTTTCAGACCCTTTCAGCACAAACACTTGCACACACTGGGAAAAATTAGCTTGTAGGCAGGTGCAGTCTACTTTCTCCACTGTAGGTGGTGCTCATCCACAGTTTCAGTTGGAGGGAAAGTCGAGAGGAACATGGTTCCTCTATGGTTTCCTTGGTCACTGGGGAAGCTGACTGATAGGATGGATGCTGCCTCCTGTGGCATCCACCTTGGGTCAGGCAGAGACTATTTAAGGCCCAGACCCTGGTTTTGTGAGTGGGTAGAGTAGGAAAAGATACCCTGTCTGTTAGGGACAGAACTAATGGCAGAGAAAGGTTCCTGATGAGTAGGGAAAGCCCAGGGTTCGCAACTTCTCTGGACATCTTCCTGCTTGAGCACGAGAGGGCCAGGCCACATTCTGTCCCTCCTAACAGATGTTTTCAGCATGGGTGTAGCATTAGGGGTCATAGCTCCAGGGGGCCCATGCGGCTTCTTGGGTTAGCATGCTGCATTCCCCCCCACAAAATCCAGGAGACAGAGACCAGTTTTGATCCGCTTTCTATTCCACAGCAACAGCTGAGCTCCGCTCTCCAGTACTCCACTTTGCCTTCTCCACACAGATAGTCCACACCCCTCTGCTCTTATTGGCCAGGGAAAAGCTGTGCCGTGTCCCAAGTGCATCATTTCCTGAATGGAGCGGAGGATGGGGTGAAAGCAGCCCAGGACTGGAAGGTTCTCTAACACTGTCTGCTGTGTGAGGGTGAGCTGAGCTGCCCAGGCTTTCACAAAGAGCTGATCGAGGCAGGATGAGGAAGAGAGCGCCACCTCCTCTGGCTCAGTTCACTCAGTGTCACCTACTGGGGATTCTCTGCACCCCCCACCCTTGGATGACAACTGGAAATAGACACCTGACCCCCACAACACCTGTCAACACTGATATAAAAAATACAAAAAAATCCCCTACTACCTCTTAAGGGGACCCAAGGGGCTGCAGGCTCCAGGGGCCCCAGATTGTATTGTGTAAGTTTGTGCTGCACCAGTGGAGGGGGGTCTTGGCAGGGGAATCTGGCATTAGCAGCAAGGGGCATGTCTTAACTAAAATGGGGGGAGGGGGGCTGGGGCATGTGTCATTAACACGAGAGGGGGCATGTCATGTGTATTTACCAGGAGGAGGGCACCTATTATTAACTGCAGCTGGAGTAGAGCAGGAGTGAATACACAAAGGTAAGATGGGGACACATATAAAGCTTCCTCCTTATATCTGTAACCACCCCTTAGTGTATTCACTCTGCGGAAGGTGGTCTGTGGTCACCAGAGGCCACCCCCCATATCCGAGTGCTTGACATTCCTCTTTAAATTAGTGTACTCAGAGTTCCCCTTTCCATCAAAGTCTGTAGCGTTCCCCTTACATCAGAGTCTGCAGGATTCCCCTTTACAGTGCAAGGGGAACTCTGTGGATTCTGATGTAGAGGTGAACACTGCAGACTGTG
Organism: Staurois parvus; assembly: GCA_951230385.1. Taxonomy (NCBI): domain Eukaryota; kingdom Metazoa; phylum Chordata; class Amphibia; order Anura; family Ranidae; genus Staurois; species Staurois parvus. The sequence continues at coordinate 6,099 of CATNWA010001725.1, read as the reverse complement.
ATGTAAGGGGGAATGCTGTGGACCGTGATGTAAAGGGGAACTCTATGTCAGCTGTGATGTAATGGGAAACTATGGGGCTGTTGCGTAAGGGGGGCTCAGGTGACCAGCAACCCCCTTACACCAGAGTCCACAGAGATCTCCTTTACATCAGTGTCCTCAGAGTTCTCATTTACATCACACTCCACACAGTTTTGCTTTACATCAGAGTGCCCAGATTTCCCTTTAACATCTGGGTCCGCAGCGTTCCCGCTCGCACTGTAAAAGAAAATCCTGCAGACTCTAGTGTAAGGAGAACCCTAATGTAAGGGATAACTATGTTGAGTATGATAAGCGAGAACTATTTGGGCTGTGATGTAAAGGTGAAATCTGTAGACGCTGATGTAAGGTTGAACCCTGTAGACTCTGATGTAAGGGAGAAATCTGTGGGCTCTGATGTAAAGGCGAAATCTGTAGACTCTGATGTAAGATTGAAACCTGTAGACTTTGATGTAAGGGGGGACCCTGTAGACTCTGATGTAAGGGGGAAATCTGTGGGCTCTGATGTAAAGGGGAACTCTTTGGACTCTTTAGCCACTTGGAGTATCCTAGCACTCGGTGGGAGTATCTTGGCACACAGTGAAGTGGTGGGTGGTAGTGGGGGGGCCCCAGGTCAACTTTTGCTTCGGGGCCCACATGCTTCAAGCTACGCCTCTAGCTGTCAGTTTGGCTGAAACCTGCTCTCCACATGCTGTCGTGACCAGCAAGTGCTCCCAGTTGGGTTGTTTTCCCAACAGGTTTATTGTGAACTGTCTTTGCATTACTTCTATATACAGTATACTATCACTTGGAATGTGTGCATTATTGCTGCCACAATATGCTACAAGGTTTTATAGCCTCACCCATCATGCATCACCAATCTGAAGCTCATGGAGGAGCACACTGGGGGAGGCTATAAAAAACAAAAATAATACACTGTCTTTCTTTTCATGTCTACACTCATTTCTGCATTGTATCTAACAGGGCACCTTTGTTCATCTCCATTCAGCCTTATGCACATGAACATGGTGTAGAGTCCGCTAGTGTAAAATTCATGTTGCTTTCCAGCAGCCGGGGAGTTGCATGTGGCTTGTACAGAGCTGTACGGATATGTACAGCTAATCACTATTATCGGCAGCTGTGTGCACCACCAGCGGCTCCCTGGGAACGGTAAAGCACCTGAGATTTTATGCTAGAGGACTTTGCAATATTTAGACATTAATGTACATGAGACTTTACAGGGTGTATTGATGGAAATAATAATTTACACAGTTGTGCTTTCTTTTCAGCTCACAGGAATCGAAAAGTACACTAATAGCAATTAATTAACATTATCTGTACTTGTAGTAAATGTTCTGAGTCTGAAAAAAAGAAAACGATGTGGTCACCATATCTACAGACTGGTAAGCTGCAATATATTACATTTTTTGTTTTTGGGTTTGGATATGCATTAACAAAACACAAATTTAATTAGAAAATTAAATAACCACTAAAGCAGTCAAGGAAAAACTTGTTTTGCTCTAAGATATCAACAGCTTCAAAATGTTCACAGTCTCTTAAAGCTGCTTAAATCCGCATTAAAGAAGGCAAAAAAAATCACCCATTAGTACACCCCTCTACACATGTAGCACTACCCCCTAGGAATTGCTGTTGAATTTGGGTCCCCCCTATAGTTCTACACAGCCAGTCACTTAGTATTTCCAGCACAAGCTTTCATCCAGAGATACAAAATCAGTCCTTGAGCATTTGTTTTGTTATTTTATTGAGGGGATTAGAACTTGGATAGGGTAAGGGGGGTATACGATGCCCAAGGGAACCACTATCTGAGGACAACTTCCTGAACTATTCACAGCTTCTTTCCTTCTGCAACACAGTTTCTGTTGGAGTGCTAGCCAGAAGCTCCTAGTTGTACCATCCCAGACCCTAGATGAACTCCTCTTCACCAAGAAATCTGGAGACCTTCTTCCTTAGCAGGTGATCTGGCTCCTGTTCCTTTAAATAAGGTGCACAATCACTAGCAGAGGGCTAATCTGGTTTCCCACCAGAGTGCTTCTTCCCCTATTTGCCTAGGGGGTGCAGGTGTACTCACTCTCATGATCCTCTCCTGTACCAATTGCAGGATGGTTGCTGCTACCAGTCCAATCAGCTGGGCCACTCCTTCCCTGCCATACAGGTGGTGCTCACTCAGGGGGCCAGTGAGTCCTGAGATTTCCTCATTTCCAGCTCCAAGCTCACAGGCAGGCCCCATCCCACTAGGCCTCCTGGTAGCCTTCCTCCTCCAGCCTCACATCTTCCTACTCCTTTTTACACCTGACTCCTCACACTCCTGTTACTGAGCAGACTCTTCCACTTTTAAGAGAGTCCCAGCCCCTTGCTAAGCCTTCTGTTGGGGATTGGCTGAGGTCCCTCAAGAGTGCATTCAGCCACTCCTCAGATCCACCCACTGCCTCCAAGGCCCTCTTCCGAAAGCTTTAGAGCAGGGGGAGATTCCAAAGGGGCTGGCCTGCAGAACCTCTTAGTCTAACCAGAATTTGGCTATCTCACCTGAGCTAAACTAGGAGGGTGCTACACACAAAACACTGAAAACTAGGTCTGTGCATGTTGAATGTTTTTGAGAGTCTAGGTCAGCCCACCACTGCAAGTGGGATTGAATTACATCACTGCTTCCTGGAAAAAGAACTACATAAGGGATGTGCCAAGACAAGTGACTGGGGGAATAGGAGGCAAAGCAGCCACTGATCTTACAAACAGGAAACCAATGAGAATTAACAGTTTGATTTGAAAATGAATAAGCTATTTCAGAACAACTCCTAGTGAACCAGAAGACGAATGACATATTCAATGAAGGTAGGAAATCAGCAACAAGGACATGTAAAGAAGTTTGCGCCCAGAGTTCTGCCTTTAAAGCTTAACTCCAGAAACACATAAAAGACAACAAAAGATTGCCTGGAGTTCAACTGACTGTGTCCAGGCTCGGATATCTGTCTCTATCCACAGATATCCGTTCTGTGTGCGGCTGATTCATGTTGCAGGAAACCAGTGGCAGCACCAACCATGTGAAAGGAGCCTAAAAGCAAGTAAATAAGGACTACTGTTTAAACTTTAATTTGGTGTACAGATTCACTTTAAGTCTGCATTGGTTACTTTATTATAGGATTTGCAGTAGAGACACATGATGGAGGATTTCCCGCCCTGGATGAAAGCATTTGTTCTCATAAATTACAATATCTGCACACAGTATTAGAAATGACCCTTGTTCAGAATTTCTGGATACAGTCCAGCAATGAAGCTTGTGAACTTTGTGCTGATTAAAGGTCTCTTGCACTGGCTTGCTGAAATTATGTTGTTTGCCTTGCAAACAATTCAGAGCCTTCTATCTAATCTGGGCAGGGCCATGCAAAATTCTGCCGCTCATTGATGGAGGGAAACTTTCTATAGTCTTCAGAAATGAAAGGAAATTTATACAAACATTACCTTAGGGTTATACTTATAAATTCCAGGAAAAAAAAATTTCAGAGACTTAAAGCGGAATTAAAGCCCACAGTACTTACTTCTCCTTCAACAATCCAATGTTCCTTGCTGACTCCGGCATCTTCAGGGTGCCGAACTTCAGCCGTCTTCATTTGTTGGCTCGGATAACGTCATTCCTGCGCATGTGCAGCAGTTCAGTCATCCTGGCGCATAGAATCTGTGCTGGAATATAAACGGTAAAGTTTATTTTATTGCAGAAGAGACATTGATTGTCTCCTCTGCAATAAAGAACCTGCCTGCTCACAGTTTTTGTAGTGGAGAATTTTGTTGCACTTAAAGCCATACATACAGTATTTTGAATTTTCGCAGCTTCATCAGTTCGCTTAGTGGGTGGCCTGTCTGCCCCCTCCCGTCCAACATTTTCTGTCAAAGGAGCCAGGCAAAAAAATGCTGGCCAAACAGTAGCTACATCCAATCAGATACACCTGTTGTTCAAATATTCTGACAGCTGCTGCCAGTGAATATCAGAATAAAATAACCCAGCAGGGATAATCAATCATCCATCCATTTTTTTTAGCCTGATAAAAATCTAATAGTGTATGCCCAGCTTTACATTCTCTCCAGATTTACAGTACATTTATGGTCATGTGTACATGAACCCAGAGCCAAATTTATTCTCCTTACCCCCCAGTCCATTTGTCTGATGTCATCCTTCTGCTACCCCAAATAAACAAGATCTAAATTCACAACCACACAAGGTACTCAGAGACTGGAGGGGAAAGTGTGAAAAAAGTTGTGTACTGTATCAGTACAGCTAGAACCAATGACTAGAAGAAAGGGAAAACTCATCCCACTTTACTAGCAGTTTGGTTTCAGGTGTACAGAACCAGAGTTGGTGGACTGTGTCTAAACTTCACAAATTTGCAAAGAAAAATGGATAAACTGCAGGCACCCAGCTTGATTGTTCTGGCAAGGTGCTAATCTTGCACCTTTTACGTAAAGTGTATATCACCGCAAACAAATAAAAACTATTTAGTACATCTGTGCAAAACATGCAAATTTCCCCATGTTTTATCCCTTTAAACATACTCCAAGTACCTAAAAATAATGATGTCCTAGAAATATAGTGTGTTTCTACTTTCCTCTTTGACCTGACAATGCAGGGGAATTCAATAAATTATTTACAATACTTTTTTGGCAATATTGGCCCTTGGAAACTTCCTGCTTCATATTCATTAAAGTACTGCAACAGTTCCGACATGTGCGACAGATTGAGGTAATGTGGTTCTTTTTTCTGTCACTTTTTACACTGTGTTGTTGGGGCTGTGAGGAGAGATACAGTGCCTTGTAAAAGTATTCATACTCCTTGAAATATTCCACATTGTGTCAAACAAATTTTGAAAACCATTTATCATTTTCCTTCCACTTCACAACTGTGTGACACTTTTTGTTGGTCTATCACATAAAATCCCAATAAAATGCAGTTACGTCTTTGGTTGTAACATGACAAAATGTGGAAAATTTCAAGGGGTATGAATACTTTTTCAAGGCACTATAGGATTTTTGCCAGGCAAGTCTGGAGAGATCTGGGTCTTTTGTGGGAGATCGCCAAGCTGTGCAGACCTGTGGCCTTTGCTGGGACTGTACAGAAACCCATCTCAGAGGGGACCAGAGAATGCGGACCTGTTGCTTTTGCTGAGCCTGTGCAGAGATCGGGTGCTTTTGTGTTGTCCATAAGAGCCTGAGGACTGAGCAGCAGATGGATGGCTTGCTGTGCTTTTGAACCAGAGCTGGTAGACCAGTTGCCATGAGTGTTCACAGCGAGTACCAGAGCTGAGAACTGAGCCTTGTGAGGACCGAGTCACTGCACCTGAGGACAGCAGACTGCCAAGTAATCTGGACCGGATTCCTGTGTACCCCGAGGGGTGAGTTGAACCACCTGAGCTTATATCAACACTAACACAGTTAATGCAATAGAGACTGCTCCTTGTTTAGCAACCCATCTGCCATCCAGAACCAGGCGAACCGGAATTCGAGTCGAATTTCAGGAAATATTCGATTCGCGGCGAAAACCGAAATTTTGCCTACTTCGGGTGCGCGAATCGAACATTTCCCGATCAGCCGGCAAAAGTGTCCCTGCAGTGAGCTCCGCTATTTCTGACAGTTCTCTGACAGAAGGAACACATGTTTAGCGGTTGAAACATTGTATCTATTAGTTTACATTTAGGATACAGATGTTTCAACCACTGTTCATGTGAAGAAGCTGTGAGAGAACTGTCAGAAATAGAGGAACTCTGCACATACACTTTTTGCCGGCTTGGAATTATTCTTCTTTTCATCCTACTTCTTCTTCTTCTTCTTCATCTTCATCCTCAGAAGAAGAGGATGAGGATGAGGATGAAGAAGAAGAAGAAGAAGTAGGATGAAAAGAAGAATAATTCCAAGCCGGCAAAAAGTGTATGTGCAGAGTTCCTCTATTTCTGACAGTTCTCTCACAGCTTCTTCACATGTACAGCGGTTGAAACATCTGTATCCTAAATGGAAACTAATAGATACAATTTGTATCTATTAGTTTCCATTTAGGATACAGATGTTTCAACCGCTGTACATGTG
>CATNWA010001724.1:0-105490 GCA_951230385.1 Staurois parvus | reverse complement strand
CCGCGGGCCGGGGCCGACGACCCAAAATGTCTGCCCCGGCACCCCGGGCCCCCAGTTGCTCGGGGCCCAATGTCGTGCCTAGTGACCCCGGTTTCCCCACTCCCTTTGGGCCAGATGACGGGGTTCCCCGTTGGCGAGCCAAATGACCTGATCCCGGGGGTGACCCAGGCCCGTGTGTGTTGGGACCCGATGCCCGTGTCGAGAGACGATCAACCGCCGATGCCGGGTGCCGTTGTGGGATCCGGGGGTTTTTTTTGGGTACCTGAAGGCCCCGGGGTGCCCGCTGTCGTCCCAATTGACCCAGAGCCCTGTCGTCCCTGGTGACTGGGTGCCCCAAAATCCTTCCCAGATAAAGCGGTCCCCGTGTCTACCCAAAGGGCCCTTGTTTGGCTGGTGACCGAATGCACGCTGTCGAGGCCCGACGATCCATTGTCTGACCCAGTTCCCTGTCGGTCATGCCAGTTTACTTGGAACCACTGGCGTGCCTGGTGACCTTGGTGCCCACTGCCTTGCAGATGACGCGGTGCACGCTGGCGAGCCAAATGACGGATGCTGGTAACCCAATGCCCGTTGTGTGCCTGATTGACACCGGTGCCCGCCGCTACGCCTGGGGGGCCCGGTGCCTGCCATCCCTCCTGGGTTACGGCACCCGCCGCTCCGCCTGGGGGCCCGGTGCCCGTCGCCACTGCCTGGGGGCCGTATGCCTGTTGCCCCGCCTGGGGGGCCGATGCCTGTTCGCCCCTCCGGGGGCCCGGCGCTCCGGCCACTCCCGCCTGGGGGCTCGCCGCCCCGCTGGGGGCCCGATGGCCTGTCGCTCCGATCGGGGGCCCGTGTGGCCTGTCGCTCCGCTTGGGGGCCCGGTGCCTGCCCCCCTCTGCCTGGGCCCCCCCCCCGGCCCCGCGCCCCCCCCGTCCCCCTGTGCCCGCGGCCGATGCCCCTCGCCCGCTGGGGGCCCGATGCCCTTTTTATTGCCCGCCTTGGGGCCGGAGCCTGCCACCCCACTGGGGGCCCGGTGCCCGCCGCCTCGCCTGGGGGGCCCCGGTGCCTGTTGCTACGCTCGGGGGCCCGGTGGCCTGCCGCCCCTCCCTGGGGGCCCGGTGCCCGCGCTCTGCCTGAGGGCGCTCGGCGCCTGCCTCCCCACCTGGGGGCCCCGACCCGCCGCCCCGCCGGGGGGCCCGATGCCTAGATTGCCGCGCTGGGGGCCGATGGCCTGTTTCCCTTCCTGGGGGCCGGTGTGCCACGCGCCGGTCTGGCCTGGGGGATGCCGGCGCCCGCCGCCACCGCCTGGGGGCCGGCGCCCGCAGCCTGACTGCCTGAGGGCCCGGCACCCGCCGCCCCGCCTGGGAGCCTGGCGCCCGCCCGCCCCGCCTGGGGGCCCGATGCCTGACGCTCCGCCTGGGGGCCCGATGCCTGTTGACCCTCCTGGGGGCCCGGTGCCCCCGCTCTGCCTGGGGGCCTGGAGCCCGCCGCCGCAACCGCCTGGGGCCCGGCGCCCGGGCCACCCGCCGCCTGGGGGCCCGATGCCTGTCGCTCCGTCTGGTGGCCCGGTGCCTGCTGCTTTACCACCGCCTGGTGGCCCGGTGCCTGCTACTCCGCCTGGTGGCGCCCGGTGGTTGCCTGCTGTCTCCGCCTGGTTATCCGGTGTCCAGCTCGTTGGCCTCTGCCCGGAGTCCAGCTCGTTGTGCCACTGCCCTGAGTCCTGGGCCCGATGTGCTGGGCAGCCCGGAGTCCTGCCGATTGGCCGCTACCCCGGAGTCCAGCCCAATGTCCGCTGCCCAGAGTCCAGCCCGATGTGCCGCTGCCACGGAGTTCAGCCCGATGTGCCGCTGGCCCGGAGTCCAGCCCGATGTGCCAGTCTTTGATATCCCGCCAGTTACCTGACCCGGGCGGTGGAACATTTTGCCCAGCCTGGGGGCCCGATGCCTGTTGCCCCGCCTGGGGCCCGGAGCCCGCCACCCCATCCACGCTGGGGGCCCGGTGCCCGCCGCCTCGCCTGGGGGGCCCGGTGCCTGTTGCTCAGCCCGCTCCGGGGGCCCGGTGCCTGCCGCCCCGCCTGGGGGCCCGGGTGCCCGCCCAGCTCTGCCGGAGGGCCCGGCGCCTGCCGCCCCGCCCTGGGGGCCCGGCGGCCCGCCCGCCCCGCCTGGGGGCCCCGATGCCTGATGCCCCGCCTGGGGGGCCCGATGCCTGTTCCCCTCCTGGGGGCCCGGTGCCCACCGCTCTGACCTGCCTGGGGCCCGGCGCCCGCCCGCCCCCCGCCTGGGGGCCCGGCGCCCGCAGCTCTGCCTGAGGGCCCGGCACCCGCCGCCCCGCCTGGGAGCCTGGCGCCACACGCCGCCCGCCTGGGGGCCCGATGCCTGACGCTCAAACTCCGCCTGGGGGCCCGATGCCTGTTGACCCTCCTGGGGGCCGGTGTGCCCACCGCTCTGCCTGGGGGCCTGGAGCCCGCCGCCCCGCCTGGGGGCCCGGCGCCCGCCACCCTCCGCCTCTCACACCCCGCCCAACCCCTGGGGGCCCGATGCCTGTCGCTCCGTCTGGTGGCCCGGTGCCTGCTGCTCCGCCTGGTGGCCCGGTGCCTGCTACTCCGCCTGCCTAGTGGCCCGGTGCCTGCTGCTCCGCCTGGTTATCCGGTGTCCAGCTCGTTGTGCCTCTGCCCGGAGTCCAGCTCGTTGTGCCACTGCCCGGAGTCCTGCCCGATGTGCTGCAGCCCGGAGTCCTGCCCGATTGGGCCGCTACCCGGAGTCCAGCCCAATGTGCCGCTGCCCAGAGTCCAGCCCGATGTGCCGCTGCCCGGAGTTCAGCCCGATGTGCCGCTGCCCGGAGTCCAGCCCGATGTGCCAGTCTTTGATATCCCGCCAGTTACCAGACCCGGGTCGGGTGGAACATTTTGCCCAGCTAGGACTGTTTGGAGCGTCCTGAGGCCGCTCCTTGAGGGGGGGTACTGTCAGGAATGGACTTGCCAGTAATGGTGGGACTCACCTGCCTTGTGGGCTGCAGTACCAGGGCTGGCCAGCGGGTGCTCTCAGCAATCAGAGACTCAACCCTGCAGCCAGCCAAACACCTGAAGCTGATTATGCAGGTGTATTTAAGGGATGGCCAGACCTGCAGTCTGGGCCTTGGTGTGTGTTTTTCCTGGGCCCCTGGATCTTGTTACCTGCATCCCTGTTCCTGTTCCTGTCCCTGTCTGACTGATTTGTTGCTGACCCTGCCTGATCCGGACCTCTGCTGACTTCTCCTGTTTGATCCCTGGCTTGTGACCCCCGACTATTCTCTGCCTGACCCCCCTGTACCTACCTGCCCGTTAGTTGCTGTACCCGGCTCGTGACCTGACTACTCTCTGCCTGCTCCTCCTGTTCCTACCTGCCCGATTGTTATTGACCCGGCCTGCTGACTTCGCTTGCATTGTATGTATTGTTATCTGTGGATGGTTTGGTTCGTTTGCACTGTGTTTATGTTTAGTATTGCACTGTGTTTATGTATTGTTAGTGTTAATAAATTATATTGTTTATAACATATCTGAAGCCTGCGTTTCCCTGCGTCAGTTCACATACCTCTGGTCATACCCGGAGCCCTGACACTATATCATTATATTGGGAACTTATTCCAAATTATTACACATTATATTATAAAATTATAAAACATTCCAAATTATTTGAGATATAAGGGTGAAAATGTTTAACATTTAAAAATAAATAGAATGTATGACATTCATTAGTAAATGCATTAGTTGTCTGATCATTTTGGAGAAACAGCAAAAAAAACAAAAATTATAATATAGATGCACTAATTATATTATTCTAAGTATTCTCTTTTGCTAACACAAAAAAACGCCAATGCAACAAATGCCCGTGCTTGTGCGCCATCTAGCGAATTTATCCGGTATTGCACCTTAACCGTTTCAATACCCTTGCAATTTTACACCTTCCTGCCCAGGCCATTTTTCAGGTTTCAGCGCTCTCACACTTTGAATGACAATTGCGCGGGTCATACAACATTGTACCCAAACTAAAAATTTTATCATTTTCTTCACACAACTAGAGCTTTCTTTTGGTGGTATTTAATCACCGCTGGGGGTTTTTATTTTTTGCTAAATTAACAAAAAAAGACCAAAAATTTTGAAAAAAAAACACATTTTTCTTTGTTTCTGTTATAAAAGTTTACAAATAAATAATTGTTCTTCATAAATTTAGGCCGAGATGTATTCTGCTACATGTCTTTGGTGACAATAACCCAAATTAGGATGTATTTTTTAGTTTGTAGGAAAGTTATAGAGTTCACAAACTATGGTATAGATCTGAAAATTGATCAATCCTGAAGTACTGACAGCCAATCTAATTTCTTGAGGTCCAAGAATGTCAGAATAGTACAGATATCCCCCAAATGACCCCTTTTTGCAGAGTAGACAGTCCGAACGTACTTCATAAGAGGCATGGCGAGTTTTTTGAAGTTGTATTTTTTTGTCATTAATTTTTCGGAAAATGAAAAACTTAAACAAATTATTTTCACTATTTTTTTTTTTTTACATACTGTCACCAGTGCAGTACAGCATCATCATATAACTGGCATGGCGGTGAACAGCGACACTGACTGGTGACAGTATGAAAAAAATATATATATATTTTTTTTTTTTATTATTATTTTTTTTTTATTATATTTAATTTTTTATTACATTTTTTTTTATTTTTTTTAAGATTTTTTTTTCATATTTTACTATGACCAAAATAGTACAATGTTACCATAGTAACACTGTACTACTTTGGGGAAGTGATCAGTATTTTTTTTTTTTTACACAATTTGCTTATAGCAAAGAATTACTTTGCTATAAGCAAGCATTTACCTGAATGAAATCGATTCATTCAGCGTTTTTTTTTTTTTTTTTTTGTGCTTAGCTGTGATTTGGTCACAGCTAATCACATGACATGTGCATGTGATTAGCTGTGACCATTCACAGCTAGGCACTAGTATACAATGGATGGCATCATGAATGAAGCCATCCATTGTATACAACTGTCATGTGACCTGCTGTGATTGGTCACAGCAGGTCACATGGTAAACCTAAGCAACGGGAGCCGATACTCGGATCTGTCATCGGCCGTGTCCGAGGTGCACGGCCCGTGACAGATCGCACTGCTGCGTCGCTCTGCAACCAGATGAGCGAATTTCTCAAAAATTCGATTCGGCTGATTCGGCGAATTCCATGTGAAATTCGATTCGATGCGAATTTCTTCGCTACGAAGATGACTTATAAAAAGGGTTTCTAGGCTTCAGAGAGCCTTTAAATTAGTGCAGAACACTGTACCTTTAATTTAAATGCCCTTGGAGATGAGGAAAGAGAAGGAGAAGGAGAAGGAGAGAAGAAGGAGAAGGATGAGAAGAAGGAGAAGGAGAAGGATGAGAAGAAGGAGAAGGAGAAGGATGAGAAGAAGGAGAAGAGAAGGAGAAGGATGAGAAGAAGGAAGAAGGAGAAGGATGAGAAGAAGGAGAAGGAGAAGGATGAGAAGGAAGGAGAAGGATGAGGAGAAGGAGAAGGATGAGAAGAAGGAGAAGGATGAGAAGAAGGAAGAGGAGAAGGAGAAGGATGAGAAGAAGGAGAAGGAGAAGGATGAGAAGAAGGAGAAGGAGAAGGATGAGAAGAAGGAGAAGGAGAAGGATGAGAAGAAGGAGAAGGAGAAGGATGAGAAGAAGGAGAAGGAGAAGGATGAGAAGAAGGAGAAGGAGAAGGATGAGAAGAAGGAGAAGGAGAAGGATGAGAAGAAGGAGAAGGAGAAGGATGAGAAGAAGGAGAAGGAGAAGGATGAGAAGAAGGAGAAGGATGAGAAGAAGGAGAAGAAGGATGAGAAGAAGGAGAAGGATGAGAAGAAGGAGAGGAGAAGGATGAGAAGAAGAAGGATGAAAGAGAAGAAGGAGAAGGATGAGAAGAAGAAGAAGAAGGGATGAGAAGATGAGAAGGAGAAGGATGAGAAGAAGGAGAAGGATGAAGGAAGAAGAAGATGAGAAGGATGAGAAGAAGGATGAGAAGAAGGATGAGAAGAAGGAGAAGAGAAGAAGGAGAAGGATGAGAAGAAGGAGACAGGAATGTGACAGTTTCTGTCTATTTCTGACAGTTCTGGAAGACAGAGGACTCCATACAGCTGTTTCAACCGCTGTATGGAGGAGAATGTCATGGAACTGTCAGAGTCCCAGAATGAGTCATTAATAGTCTATTTCTGACAGTTCCATGACATTCCCTCCATACAGCGGTTGATGAAAACAGCTGTATGGAGTGAATGTCCCAGAACTGTCAGAAATAGACTATTTATGACAGTTCTGGGACATTCACTCCATACAGCGGTTGAAACATTGTATCTATTTTTTTCCATAAATGACATTCTGCAGATACACTTAGAGGAGCGCTGCAGATACACTTTTTGCCGGCTTGGAATTATTCTTATTTTCATCCTACTTCTTCTTTTTCTTCTTATGAGGATGAGATGAGGATGAAGAAGAAGAAGTAGATGATGAAAATAAGATTAATTCCAAGCCGGCAAAAAGTGTATCTGCAGCGCTCCTAAGTGTATTTGCAGAATGTCATTTATGGAAAAAAATAGATACAATGTTTCAACCGCTGTATGGAAGGACAGTCCCAGAACTGTCATAAATAGTCTATTTCTGACAGTTCTGGGACATTCACTCCATACAGCTGTTTCAACCGCTGTATGGAGGGAATGTCATAGAACTGTCAGAAATAGACTATTAATGACAGTTCTGGGACTGTCCTTCCATACAGCGGTTGAAACATTGTATGTATTTGTTTCCATAAATGGATCCATTTATGGAAACAAATACATACAATGTTTCAACCGCTGTATGGAAGGACAGTCCCAGAACTGTCATTAATAGTCTATTTCTGACAGTTCCATGACATTCCCTCCATACAGCGGTTGAAACAGCTGTATGGAGTGAATGTCCCAGAACTGTCAGAAATAGACTATTTCTGACAGTTCTGGGACAATCACTCCATACAGCTGTTTCAACCGCTGTATGGAGGGAATGTCATGGAACTGTCAGAAATAGACTATTAATGACAGTTCTGGGACTGTCCTTCCATACAGCGGTTGAAACATTGTATGTATTTGTTTCCATAAATGGATCCATTTATGGAAACAAATACATACAATGTTTCAACCGCTGTATGGAAGGACAGTCCCAGAACTGTCATAAATAGTCTATTTCTGACAGTTCTGGGACATTCACTCCATACAGCTGTTTCAAACCGCTGTATGGAGGGAATGTCATAGAACTGTCAGAAATAGACTATTAATGACAGTTCTGGGACTGTCCTTCCATACAGCGGTTGAAACATTGTATCTATTTGTTTCCATAAATGGATCCATTTATGGAAACAAATAGATACAATGTTTCAACCGCTGTATGGAAGGACAGTCCCAGAACTGTCATTAATAGTCTATTTCTGACAGTTCTATGACATTCCCTCCATACAGCGGTTGAAACAGCTGTATGGAGTGAATGTCCCAGAACTGTCAGAATCTGGGACTGTCCTTCCATACAGCGGTTGAAACATTGTATCTATTTTTTTCCATAAATGACATTCTGCAAATACACTTAGAGGAGCGCTGCAGATACACTTTTTTGCCGGCTTGGAATTAATCTTATTTTCATCCTACTTCTTTCTTCTTCATCCTCATCCTCATAAGAAGAAAAAGAAGAAGTAGGATGAAAAATAGAATAATTCCAAGCCGGCAAAAAGTGTATCTGCAGCGCTCCTCTAAGTGTATCTGCAGAATGTCATTTATGGAAAAAAATAGATACAATGTTTCAACCGCTGTATGGAGTGAATGTCCCAGAACTGTCATAAATAGTCTATTTCTGACAGTTCTGGGACATTCACTCCATACAGCTGTTTCAACCGCTGTATGGAGGGAATGTCATAGAACTGTCAGAAATAGACTATTAATGACAGTTCTGGGACTGTCCTTCCATACAGCGGTTGAAACATTGTATCTATTTTTTTGCCGGCTTGGAATTAATCTTATTTTCATCATCCTACTTCTTCTTCTCATCCTCATCCTCATCCTCATGTCAAGAAGAAAAAGAAGAAGAAGTAAGTAGGATGAAAATAAGAATAATTCCAAGCCGGCAAAAAGTGTATCTGCAGCGCTCCTCTAAGTGTATCTGCAGAATGTCATTTATGGAAACAAATAGATACAATGTTTTTGCTGTATGGAAGGACAGTCCCAGAACTGTCATTAATAGTCTATTTCTGACAGTTCTATGACATTCCCTCCATACAGCGGTTGAAACAGCTGTATGGAGTGAATGTCCCAGAACTGTCAGAAATAGACTATTTCTGACAGTTCTGGGACATTCCCTCCCATACAGCGGTTTCCGGCAAAAAGTGTATGTGCAGAGTTCCTCTATTCTGCAGATACACTTAGAGGAGCTCTGCAGATACCTTTTTTTGCCGGCTTGGAATTATTCTTATTTTCATCCTACTTCTTCTTCTTTATTTTCATCCTACTTCTTCTTCTTCTTCTTCTTCATCCTTCTTCTTCATCTTTCTTCTTCTGAGGATGAGGATAAAGAAGAAGAAGAAGAAGAAGAAGAAGAAGAAGTAGGATGAAAATAAGATTAATTCCAAACAGGCAAAAAGTGTATGTGCAGAGCTCCTCTAAGTGTATCTGCAGAATAGAGGAACTCTGCACATACACTTTTTGCCGGCTTGGAATTATTCTTATTTTCATCCTACTGCTTCTTCTTCTTCTTCATCCTCATCCTCATCCTCAGAAGAAGAGGATGAGGATGAGGATGAAGAAAGAAGAAGAAGAAGTAGGATGAAAAAAAGACAGAAATAGCGGAGCTCACTGCAGGGACACTTTTGCCGGCTGATCGGGAAATGTTCGAGATTCGCGCACGACCGAAGTAGGCAAAATTTCGGTTTCGCCGCGAATCGAATATTTCCTGAAATTCGACTCGAATTCCGGTTCGCCTGGTTCGATTCGCTCATCTCTAGTAGTTATGTTTCCTATGTAGTTTTTTTTGTTATCTATTCTTAGTAGTGTTTACTTGTACAAAGTCACCGTCCTCAGGTACCTTCCCATTGACATTCAATTTAGACTGACTACAAAATTATTTCCTTCATTTGATTAGTTGCCTAAATAAAAACACCATTCAGGTTCCATCATAACTCCCAACACTTCAGATTTCAGCCTTGTAGTAACATTTGTGAGGATAATACTCAGATTACCAATTCAACATTGACGTCACATTTTTTGGTGCCGCATACAAAGGAATGTTTCATAGTTTCAGGGTGGAGTATACGGCAAACCCAACAACTCTCAATTCCTGAGAGCTTGGCATACCTATACTTACATTCCAATAGTGACATATTTTTAGTCAATGATCTTTTCTGCTCTTTTTTATTAGTCCCGCTGTCATTTACAGTCTTATTGCTGTGGCCACAGATTGGTGGCCATTCTTCTGGATGATAGTAGCAGTGGACTAGCCCAGTAAGCCACTGAAAAAGTTATCACTGAGAGACAACCAATCAAAAGAAAATTCTTCCAGGCTGTCTCTGGATAAAGCAGCATCCTGAAAA
Organism: Staurois parvus; assembly: GCA_951230385.1. Lineage (NCBI taxonomy): Eukaryota > Metazoa > Chordata > Amphibia > Anura > Ranidae > Staurois > Staurois parvus. Next base: position 95,898 of record CATNWA010001724.1, on the reverse strand, counting down.
TTGGAGGGTGTTTACAGGTCTGTCTCCTTTTCTTGCTCCATCTGTTGCTCTTGGTTCTTTGGTGGTTCTGGGATCCAGACTTTTGGATCAGCAGTCAGAACTGTGGTTCTCATCACAGCTATCACTATGATAGGTTTCCCGTATGGTGGATCTGTGGTCTTGTGTCTGTGAAGGTCCTTAACCACTACCCCATCTCCTGGCTTGTACGGGTGGTTTGGATTATCTGTGGGAACGAAAAAAAGAGAACAAAAGAGACACATCACCGTATACACCATTGGACACCCTAATCAATTCCTGGATATATCTAAATATCCTGGCATAACTACAAAAGGACCTCTTGTCCAGGGGGTGGGGAATGGCAGCCCATAAAAAATTTCAAAAAGGAAAATTTGGTGATTTTATTAGGTGTCATCCTCATCTCAACCAGAACAGCTGGCAGATAAACCTCCCATCCCTTTAAATGTCCCACCTGTTACCTTCCTTAGTTTCTCCTTCAGGGTCCTATTTGCCCATTCTACCTGAGCAGGACTCTGTGAATGGGGTAGGGTATGTGGAACTTCCAGTCAATGCTCATCAGTTTGGTTACCTTGTGTGTAACCTTTGAAATAAATGTTGGTCCTATGTCCAAAGTCTATACCTACCAGACAATCCTCATCGAGGGATGACTTCCTTTACAAAAAATCTTTTCTTTATTTCATCTCTCACTATTTGTCAACCCCAATGTCCTATGCCACAGAACTGTGCACTGTGACGTGGGAAGTCCTGTTATACCTCCTTTGGCATTCGATCATTTGCATCTAATGTCAACCCTTTTTGTTGCATATCTATTCTGGGAGTGGTATGCTCATGTATTACCTGAACACAATCATGTTCCTCGGGTGGGTTGTCAGTTTCACCTTTTATCCCTAGCAAAGTATAGCATACCTAAGGGACCAGGAATTAGAACCTGCATATTTCACTTCTAAATTAGCAGTTTATGTCAAAAAATCACTTCATAACCACTTTCCCTTTGTGCTGTCATGTGCTGCGTAGTGAGGTTCTTAAGGACATGCAGAACATGATGTGCAATATGAAGGATGGTTTTATGTCCCAGGGTCACGCTCATTAAGTCCTCTACTGCCACGGCACAGATGGCCAGGGCTCTCAGACATGCCGACATGCTTGTTACCGGACTTGGCACTACTTTTGAAAAATGGGCTACTTGCCTCATGTGTCCTCAATGATCCTGAGCGACCACAACCATCATGGTTTTACAATTATCATGAGCATACACATGAAACTAAACATCAAAACCCAGAGCAGGAGAGGAAACTAGCGAGGACCTCAAGATTTGGTAGGCATTGGTGGATACTTCGTCCCACTCAGTAAGGTCTGAAGCCTCAGCCTTAGTGTGCTGCCTGAGTATGTTGTCACAATGGGAGCAGTCAGAGTATCCATTGGCAACAAATAGTTGACCATACCAAGGAAGGAGAAACCTTTCCTTTTTTTTTTTGGGTGGGGGCAGACCTGTAATGACTAGGACCCTGGACTGACTCACCATTCCCCTGGTGCCTTGTGACAAAGTGAAACCCAAGTAATCCACTGAAATTTGACAACATTGTACCTTATGCCTTGCCACCTTGCTGTCCCTTTGTATCCAGAAATTTTTACAGAGATATACTGTCCTGTCCTACAAGCCTCCCTGTTGGATAAACAAAAATAATGTCATCCACATACTTGAAGCAACGTGGTAACCATGGTGGGGTGCCCAACCCCTTTAAGGATTCTAATGAGAGGCCATGGAATATACAGATGGAGAATTCAGCTAGCTTGGGGGCAATCCTGACCCAGGCTCTAACTGTTGGCCAGAATACAATTCCTAAACAGTTAGTTGTGTCGCCTTCGTCAACTTGGGACGGGAATAATAAAAACTTTGATTAGTATCGATCACCAGTAATAATATTGTGTATCGTGTGGAATGGAGGTAATCCAAGAAGGCACATATTGGGACGAATGGGTGGCAATATGGAATAATGAGATTGTTAATGAGCCCCCTGAGGAATCTTGCACTGAACCAGGACCCCCCCCCCCCACAGAGAGACCATCCAATGCTCGATCTACACGCGCGAGCGCTCCACGCACGCGATACTGCATTTGATATACTGGCAACCTCCCAGGTTTGAGTCCGTGGCCTTGTAAGGTGTACAGGGAATGTCGTACCATCTAGTTTTACTGTAGTTACTATTACATCTAGTTGACTGTAGTTAATATACATCTAGTATTAACTGTTGGCACAGACTTCACTTTGTCTAAATTCTCACAAAACATCCATCTGAAGGTTCACATTCTACTCTTGTCCCCTATTTCTGTTTCTACCTCTTTCTATAGATTAGAACTATGTTATAACCCCTGAAAATGTGCTTTTTTAGTAAATTTGCAGACCTCAAAACATCCAGCGGTGTCTTTCTCCCATCACTTGTTTTTCAAACGTACCTGCATCCATCTCTGTCCAGTTTGAAATAGGCCGTCTTACCAACAGCAAAACTTCAAATCTGAATCCCGCCATCAAGGTTTGGATATATAATGCCCATTTCTTCACTAACTATATCCATCCCAGCTTCTTCCTTCCAAACATTCCTCAGTCTTTTCCCATGCTCTGTCTCTTTTGTCCCTTGCTTACAAACTACAGCAATTGCTAACGATTTCCTACTCTTCCATATTCTGTCCATCTCGGCTGTCACCTACTATCACACCTTTCTCTTAATGTCTTACTTCAGCCATACATGAGTGGCTGCCTGGGTTCCAGGATCAACTAGAACATATATTTTAGGCCCCTTTGTCCAGTCAAACCCGGAGTCCATTTCATATCCCAAAATTCCATCAATTATTAACCACTCGCCCTCCTGAGGATTTACCCCCTTAATGACCACGCCTCTTTTTGCTACTCGGCGCTGCACTAATTCAACTGATAATTGCGCGGTCATGCAATGCTGCACCCAAACAAAATTTGCATCCATTTTTTCACACCAATAGAGCTTTCTTTCAATGGTATTTGATCACCTGTGAGCTTTTTATTTTTCACGCTATAAAAAAAAAAGGCCAAAAATTTTGAAGAAAAAATATTTTTTACTTTCAGCTATAAAAAATATATAGTAAACTCAAAGTTGGTTATAAATTTAGGCCAAAATGTATTCTGCTCCATGTTTTTGGTAAAAAAAATCCCAATAAGTGTATATTGATTGCTTTGTGTGACAGTTATAGCGTCTACAAACTATGGGATAGATAATGCAATTTACGCCATTTTTTTACTATACAGCGCTGTGCTAGTTTAATGGACAATTGCGCGGTCATGCAATACGGTACATAAATGAAATTTACATCCTTTTTTCCCACAAATTGAGCTTTCTTTCGGGGGTATTTGATCGCCTGTGCGGTTTTTTTTTTTTTGCGCTATAAAAAAAAAGGCTGACAATTTTGAGGAAAAAAAACAATATTTTGGACTTTTTGCTATAAAACATGTCCAGTAAAAAAAAATAAAAATCAAATTTAGTCATAAATTTCTGCCAAAATGCATTCTGCGACATGCCTTTGCTAAAAAACCCAATACGTGTAAATTAATTGGTTTACATGAAAGTTATAATGTTTACAAATGGCGGGAAAGATACTGGGATTTTTAATTTTTTTTAATACTAATAATACCGGCGATCAGTGACTTATGGTGGTGGCGATCAGTGACTTATGGTGGGACTGCAGACATTCTGACACTGGGGGGAACTGACTTGGGTCACTGACATCCCCAGTGACACTAATACAGTGATCAGTGCAAAAAAAAAAAACACTGACACTGTACTAATGGCACTGAGGAGGAAGGGGTTAAGTTTATTATTCAGTGAAAGGGTTAACTGTGTGAGGGGAGTGTTTTACTAGGGGAGGGGTGGGGGTGTGTACAGCACGGGACACTGCTAATCAGGAGAGAGAAACTCTTCTGTCCCGATCAGCGTGTCAGGAGCTGTCAGGGAACTGACAGAAAGCACAGCTACTGCAGCTGTGCTCTCTGTCACTGATTGCTGCTAATCGACGGGACATAGCCGGTAACGACTGGCTGTGACCCGGCGACTGACATCCGCGGCCGTGATCGGCGGGACAGGTAGGGCAGCGGCGCGCCTCGCGCATGCCCCTACCTGGTTTTAAAATGTGGTTTTGCCCAGCTGTGCCACCCTACCACCGTATTTCTACAGTGGCTGGGCGGCATGTGGTTAATTTCATGTTCTGTCTGGTATGGCTCTCTTCTCCTCCCTCCCTCTTCTCTACCCCTCCCTTCTATACCCCTCACTTCTGTACTATCAGGACTCTGTTTTTCTGCCTGAACTAAGGGAGATTGTGATGGTCTGTCCTTGAAGGTTTGAGGAGAAAAAAAAGATCATCCTTCCTTTTAGGCAAAGCTGAATATACTTTTGTATAACTTGTCGGAGCGGACCGTGGGGGGTTAAGAGAGGAGATTCAGATTACTGTGCTCTGGAATGTAACCAGACACATATTTCAGCCAGTGAAAACCTGCTGCTTTCAGATACTTCATCCCGTATACTGTTATCACATACTCCTTACGAGATAACCTAGACAATTCAGGATATTTTGTCTTTTTCTTCAGCAATATCACTTAACACTTTATGCACAAGCTTTGGGTAGATCTCTCACCTTAGATCAGTGGTTCTCAACCTTTCTAATGCCGCGACCCCTTAATACAGTTCCTCATGTTGTGGTGACCCCCAACCATAAAATTATTTTCGTTGCTACTTCATAACTGTAATTTTGCAGTGGGAGGACTAGCGCTCCATCACTGATGTCAGTGGGATGAATAGTGTCCCATTGTTGGTATCAGTGGGAGGAATAATGCCCCATCATTGGTGTCAGTGGGAGGAATAATGCCCCATCATTGGTGTCAGTGGGAGGAATAGTGCCCCATCATTGGTGTCAGTGGGAGGAATAGTGCCCCATCATTGGTGTCAGTGGGAGGAATAGTGCCCCATCATTGGTGTCAGTGGGAGGAATAGTGCTCCATCATTGGTGTCAGTGGGAGGAATAGTGCCCCATCATTGGTTTCAGTGGGAGGAATAGTGTACAATCATTGGCGTCAGTGGGAGGAATAGTGCCCCATCATTGGTATCAGTGGGAGGAATAGTGTCCCATCATTGGTATCAGTGGGAGGAATAGTGCCCCATCATTGGTGTCAGTGGAAGGAATAGTGCCCCATCATTGGTGTCAGTGGGAGGAATAGTGTCCCATCATTGGTAACAGTGGGAGGAATAGTGCCCCATCATTGGTATCAGTGGGAGGAATAGTGCCCCATCATTGGTGTCAGTGGGAGGAATAGTGCCCCATCATTGGTATCAGTGGGAGGAATAGTGCTCCATCATTGGTGTCAGTGGGAGGAATAGTGCCCCATCATTGGTGTCAGTGGGAGGAATAGTGTACAGTCATTGGCGTCAGTGGGAGGAATAGTGCCCCATCATTGGTGTCAGTGGGAGGAATAGTGCCCCATCATTGGTGTCAGTGGGAGGAATAGTGCCCCATCATTGGTGTCAGTGGGAGGAATAGTGCCCCATCATTGGTGTCAGTGGGAGGAATAGTGCCCCATCATTGGTGTCAGTGGGAGGAATAGTGCCCCATCATTGGTATCAGTGGGAGGAATAGTGCCCCATTGTGGGTGTCAGTGGGAGGAATAGTGCCCCATTGTGGGTGCCAGGGGGAGGAATAGTGCCCCATCGTTGGTGTCAGTGGGGGGAGGAATAGTGCCCCATCGTTGGTGTCAGTGGGGGGGAGGAATAGTGCCCCATCGTTGGTGTCAGTGGGGGGAGGAATAGTGCCCCATCGTTGGTGTCAGTGGGGGGAGGAATAGTGCCCCATCGTTGGGGTCAGTGGGGGAGGAATAGTGCCCCATCGTTGGTGTCAGTGGGAGGAGGAATAGTGCCCCATCGTTGGTGTCAGTGGGGGGAGGAATAGTGCCCCATCGTTGGTATTAGTGACACAAATGATGGGGCACTATCCCTACCACTGACACCAATGATACTTACCTTGCTGACTCCTGCTCCAGCTTGGGCTCGCTCTCTCCCTCTCCCATCTACAGCCTGCAAAATTTGCACTTACCTGTCAGCTGTCTTCCTTCTCTGGACTCTCTCTTCACTCGCTCCTGCAGCTCCCTCGATCTTCTTTGATCTCCGCGCGCTGCCGCTCGGCTCCTCCTCGCCAAGCTCCACCTCCTCGCCAGTGATTGGCCGCCTGTGTGCCTCTCCTGAGCTACAGTTCCGGTGGCCAATCAGCGGCGAGGAGGCGGTGACAGGGGCAGCATATCCCGCCCACACATCGCCGGAGACAGGAGCGGTGTCTCGGTTCCTAAGACCATCGGAAATATGTGTTTTCCGATGGTCTTAGGCGACCCCTGGGAAATGGCCGTTCGACCCCCAAAGGGGTCGCGACCCCCAGGTTGAGAACCGCTGCCTTAGATATACCTGCTTAAAGGAAAAATCAGCTGTTAGGCAAAGCAATAAATATTACAGTATCAGTACTTATTCTCTGAAGTGGAGAGGCTGTAACACCTACAAAGCCTTCTCAACATTTCAGGAATTTAACACTTAAAAGTACGGCCCTTGTAATATCCCTATACTGTAACACAAATTACTACTTCACAGTTTCTTAACATGCAGCAAATAAGCATGTAGGAAATGAATTCAGCATAAAACAGACGTCTGTATCTTTTCATATCCCTGTCTCCTCTAAAATGACAAGTAAAGTCATTGAGCTAGTAACTTTGCGTGTGTATGAAGGCTTTGAAAAACAGGTGTTAAAGATGAACCATGGTATATTCATGTCTAAGAGGTCAGCAGCTTCTTTTTAAGAATAGCAAATTGGAATGTAATAAGGTATGCAGTAACAGCAAAGAAAGAATGTCTTTTTATAAAGAAAATCATGTCTAATCTATAATATAGTTAGTTGGATAATTATTTCATATAATCAATTTATTAGTTAGGAATAGTGTGTGATAAGTTTAGTATCAATTATTGTTGGTTATATGCATTTATGTGAACATTGTCCCTTTCTAAAGATATGTGAAGCCATTGTATATCATGTAACAGTATCATGTATTTCTGTCGTCTAAGAGGTTTGAAGATAACGTCACACTAAGAGTTATAAGTATAGAAGGTTTACAAATATGGACACTAAGAGTATAAGTATAGAAGGTTTACAAATATGGACACTAAGAGTTATACGTATAGAAGGTTTACAAATATGGACACTAAGAGTATAAGTATAGAAGGTTTACAAATATGGACACTAAGAGTTATACGTATAGAAGGTTTACAAATATGGACACTAAGAGTTATAAGTATAGAAGGTTTACAAATATGGACACTAAGAGTTATAAGTATAGAAGGTTTACAAATATGGACACTAAGAGTTATAAGTATAGAAGGTTTACAAATATGGACACTAAGAGTATAAGTATAGAAGGTTTACAAATATGGACACTAAGAGTATAAGTATAGAAGGTTTACAAATATGGACACTAAGAGTTCTAAGTATAGATGATGTACAAAAAAGGCTTTTACTTATTTAGCTCACACTGAATTAGGAAATAACTGTTTAGTGGGTTGGTCTGGTAAAATATATATAAGATGTGCCTTAGAGATAGAGGGTCACACACACTCACTCACACTCACAGACACACATCCATACATTATACAGCTGACACGCACTGACATTTTTGTTTTCTTAAGGCCTGCAAAGCCTTGATACACCTGTTGTCTTCCTTGCCAAGACTGAAACATTTGTCATAGAACAGGCAAGACATTAGATATTTCTTTTGAAAGCTAATTTCTTTTTTCCATAATCTACAACTTTTGTTATATTTTACTCTGTATTTTATTTTATCTTTTGTATTCATTTTATGTTGATGCCAAGTGTGAATTAAATAAAAAGTCACACTGTTTTAAACCAGCATGGCACTAGAACACTTTACCTCAAACGCCTAAAGACAGACACTTAAATAATATAAGTGTCACGATATTTAACAAAGCACTTATACTTCTACAATGGCAAAAATAAATGAGGACTCCTGTGAATTCACAATTATACCTGCCTTGGAAATTTTTCCCCATAGGTTGCAAAACCTCTGAATTCCCTTTGAGGACCCACCTCAAAGACCCTCCGTGAGATCCAACAATCTCAAACGGAAACTTGGGCTGCTATCTCGGGGTCTTTAAAGGGGGACAATCCACGTAAAACTAAGACTGGCTCAGCTTACCTGACCATCCACACCTTTAATCCCACTTCCCGAAACCAGATTGCAAGGATTCAACCTATGTCTGAGCCCCCTGTCCACATTATTTTACCCACCAGGCCTGGGAGAAATAAAGCTCTGACACCGAAGTCTGCAAGCTAAATCTCTGAAAGTTTAATGCATGACAAGAACGGTTATACAGAACTCAGTAGGCGTGGCTTAATCTCAGGATGATCAATGAAACATTCCATTCTTATCAATATAGTTATGTGAAGAACAGAAACTGCAAATAGTTGAGGGATACCATATAGTATAAGGTAGTTCCTTTTAGAGAAATGAAACTAATCTAAGGAAACGAGAGAGAAGTTACAAAAACAAAACTAACTGTTCACACATCTAAAAATGGAGGCATTATACAAAATGGATGCCAGTTAATAAGACATATTTCCTTACAGGCAGTGCACAGGGGTCAGCAGGGCACAGGATGGGAGGTCAGCAGAAGAGTGTAAAGGAATCGGTTGGGCAGTGTACAGGGGTCAGCAGGGCACAGGATGGGAGGTCAGCAGAAGAGTGTAAAGGAATCGGTTGGGCAGTGTACAGGGGTCAGCAGGGCACAGGATGGGAGGTCAGAAGAAGAGTGTAAAGGAATCAGCTGGGCAGTGTACAGGGGTCAGCAGGGCACAGGATGGGAGATCAGCAGAAGAGTGTAAAGGAATCAGGGTGGGCAGTGTACAGGGGTAAGCAGGGCACAGGATGGGAGGTCAGCAGAAGAGTGTAAAGGAATCAGATGGACAGTGTACAGGGGTCAGCAGGGCACAGGATGGGAGATCAGCAGAAGAGTGTAAAGGAATCAGATGGACAGTGTATAGGGGTCAGCAGGGCACAGGATGAGAGGTTCAGTCAGCTGAGAGTGTAAAAGGAATCAGATGGACAGTGTACAGGGGTCAGCAGGGCACAGGATGGGAGATCAGCAGAAGAGTGTAAAGGAATCAGATGGACTGTGTATAGGGGTCAGCAGGGCACAGGATGGGAGATCAGCAGAAGTGTAAAGGAATCAGTTGGGCAGTTGTACAGGGGTAAACAGGGCACAGGATGTGAGGTCAGCAGAAGAACGTATAGGAATCAGTTGGGCAGTGTACAGGGGTCAGCAGGGCACAGGATGGGAGGTCAGCAGAAATGTGTAAAGGAATCAGATGGGCAGTGTACAGGGTGTCAGCAGGACACAGGATGGGAGGTCAGCAGAAGAGTGTAAAGGAATCAATAGTTGGGCAGTGTACAGGGTCAGCAGGGCACAGGATGGGAGGTTGGCAGAAGAGTGTAAAGGAATCAGATGGGCAGTGTACAGGGGTCAGCAGGGCAAGGATGGGAGGTCAGCAGAAAGAGTGTAAAGCAATAGTTGGGCAGATGTAGGTCAGGGTCAGCAGGGCACAGGATGGGAGGTTGGCAGAAGAGTGTAAAGGAATCAGTTGGGCAGTGTACAGGGGTCAGCAGGGCACAGGATGGGAGTCAGCAGAAGAAACGTATAGGAATCAGTTGGGCAGTGTACAGGGGTCAGCAGGGCACAGGATGGGAGGTCAGACAGAAATGTGTAAAGGAGTGTAAAGCAGTAGTGGGCAGTGTACAGGGTCAGCAGGGCAACAGGATGGGAGGTGGCAGAAGAGTGTAAAGGAATCAGTGTCAGCTTCTATGTGAGCTTGCATTCCAGCTCCATGCCTACTTGACACGTGGAGCACTCGGCGGCCATATTTTGGCCCTGTAGCAGCCAGTGTGCGTTCCAATGGGCCACCTACACCACCTATTCACTGCCTTCCTAGAGGGGGATCACAGGTATCCTTATGGTACTTATCCCCATCACCCCTTTTTCAAGCTCATGTTTGCCCACTGTGGTGCACATGGAGGTTGGCATGGATGCAGCACAGGAAGTACATATACATGATAGGTGGTACATACGTGTGACATATTTGATTCTACACACAGCATGCACATGTACTGTTCACACAGATTTTTATACCGTGTCCTTTGTATGTTTCACTGTTTTCCACAAAGACTTGTGTACATGTATTGTCATCCATTGTTATCATTCATTCATAGACTTCTATGCTTGTTGTGGGTGGTACTCATTGGCGCTGTCCCTGCCTCTGGGTGTGGAGGTGACAACCATCGTCTGCAGCACTTTGACTCGATATCCGACCATTTATAAAGAGGTTACAGACACTGTGCAGGCAGGCTCTGAGGAAGGGGCAAGTCCCCGAAAACGTGTTAGTCTATTGAAGGCCAGGGTTCCTGTGGGGGATCTATAAATAAAACAGAGATCCTCCTGATGCTATTATGTAAATTGAAAAGTAAAAAATAAAAATGTTGTGTAATTAATACACACTAAAGCTTCTAGCATCCAAACCACTACCATATAGGTCATGAACAGAAGAAAATATGATGCAGCGCTAATAGACACAAATGAGTAATATAAGATATATAATTGACATAAAACATATATAGATGATAAATCTAAAATAAGATCAGACACGTGACTAACACAAACAATAGTGACCCCAATGCACATGGGGATAATACAAACAGGGACCCCAAGTGCCCTAATGGGACACTACAATAAAGGCACACACAGCAGTGAGTCCCTAATATGGGATCAAGATGCAGATGGTCACACAGTGAATCTACACAACACTATATCACAAGGTGTCACCAAGTGTCCGTATATAGGGGTGCGGTGTTATTCCATTCCATGCATAAAAGTGGATGCAAACGCACCCTCAGTGCGACCCCAACAATAGCTGAAGTGGCCCTCTCACCTCAAGCTTCACCACCCATGCAGGGTCATAAATCATATAACTCCCCTCTGGATCCTCAATGTACCCTAGCTCTACTAGCCAGATGATGAGAATGGATGGTAGGCAGGGACAGATGGATAAGCAATCTCATACCTCACCACTCATATCATAGAAATGACAAGAGAGAACACGCTCCCCATAGTGTAATACAGCTTTATTAACAAGTAATAAACTAGCCAGTATTGCAGTCACATGTTAGAAGCGTGTATCAAGGCAGAATCACAAGGGTGTGAGTATACAGCATACAACAGGATCCACAGTGCAGAATACACAGCATGAAGAAAAAAAAAAATGTGTATCTCCAATCCAAAAATGGCACCAAACTGGAAGTACGTCAATGCCATCGACAGACTGCATCACGTGACCTTGTGACTTAATCAGGACACGAGGTCACGTGACGAGCAACGCGTCGGCGGCATTGGACGCATTGACGTAATTCGGTTTGGCGCCATTTTTGGATTGGAGATACACATTTTTTTTCTTCCTAGCTGTGTACTCTGCACTGTGGATCCTGTTTATGCTGTATACTCACACACCTTGTGATTCTGCGCCTGATACACGCTTTTCTAACATGTGACTGCAATACTGGCTAGTTTATCTCTCTCTTCTTAAATCCCTTTCTCTTCATTCCCTCTCTCTTCACCATCTCTCTCTCCCCTCTCTCTATCTCCAACCCCCCAGTCTCCTCTACCACCCCTCTCTCTCTCTCTCTCCCCCCCCCTTTCTCTCTCCCTTCTCTATCCCCTCCCCACTCGTAAACCCCCTCTCTTCTCCCCTTTCTCTCTTCCCCCCTCTCTTTCTCTCTTCCCCCTCTCTCTCTATCTCCCCCCCCCCTCTCTCTCTCCCCGACTCTCTCTCTCTCCTCCCCCCTTTCTCTCTTCCCCTCTCTTCTCTCTCTTCTCCCTCTCTCTTCTTCCCCCTCTCTTTCTCTCCCCCTCTCTCTCTCCCCGACTCTCTCTCTCTCCCCCTTTCTCTCTTCCCTCTCTCTCTCCCCTCTCTCTCCCCCCTTTTCCCTTTTCTCACATCGTATGGGGCTGCACACACACACACTCCTCCAAGGGCTTCTGATCTCCGTGCAGCAGGAAGGGGGGGATGTGCAGTCCATACGATCTGTCAGTTCAGGAGGGAGACAGGGAGATCCCACAGACCCACAGCACAGCTCACCTCCTTCGGATCCTCTCCCTCTCCCTGCTCCAGGCTGTCCCTGGTCCCGGCTTGTCAGAAGCTGCAGGAGAGAGGTACAGGAGCTTTGCTCTGCAACTGCCCTCCCCCACATCGATCCTCCTGCTGTCCTCTGGGCCACTGCAAGAGTAACCTAAGGTACCACTCTTGCTGGCGGCCCTGCATGGCTCTGTCCTCACACTGCTCTCAATGTCCCTTCTTCTGGGGCGGCGGTGCTGCCCCCCCTAAAAATTTCTGCCCTAGGCAAACGCCTGTTTGCCTCATGGTAGATACGCCCCTGGGTGAGAGCCACTTCAGCTATTGTTGGGTCGCACTGAGGGTGCGTTGCATCCACTTTTATGCATGGAATGGAATACACCGCACCCCTATATACGGACACTTGGTGACACCTTGTGATATAGTGTTGTGTCACTGTGTGACCATCTGCATCTTGATCCCATATTAGGGACTCACTGCTGTGTGTGCCTTTATTGTAGTGTCCCATTAGGGCACTTGGGGTCCCTGTTTGTATTTATCCCCATGTGCATTGGGGTCACTATTGTTTGTGTTAGTCAACGTGGTCTGATCTATTTTAGATTTATCATCTATATGTTTTTTGTCAATTAATACATCTTATATTACTCATTTGTGTCTATTAGCGCTGCATCATATTTTCTTTTTTTTTCTTCTTTCCAGTGTGGGGATCACCACACACAGCGGACTGGATATTGCTGTTCTTTATGATGAGCTTTTACATCATTGTCGTTTGTGAGTATATCACTGTGATGGAGGGTAGGCAGGACAGAACACACAAAGCTGATGGCAAAACACTCAAAGCTTTATTAAAGCAAATGACAGTCACTCAATGGGGTCTGCAGGGGGTGTGGCAGTACCTGGTATGGGGAAGGAGCAAGGAGAGGGCTCAAAATAAATTGTAGTCCAGCCCCAGGGGCAAAGTTAGAGTCCTCTACAACAGTTTGTAATCCAAACAGGAAAATGGGGATGGAGTACAGGAACAGTTCAGGGGAATAAAACAGGAGCATACACTCACGGATCCGGCAGGGATGCCGGGTTCACAGCAGATGCACAGCCAGGGGGTGACCCTTCTCAGCCCACAGCAGGGGGTCCTGGCGAGCAGGGACCAGGCTTGACTATCCAGCAAAGCAGTATGCCAGCACTCCTGGGTGCAAAGCAGGGGCAGTATGACAGCAAGTACTTGCCCTGAGTCCTGAGTATGCGTAATCGTAGTCTATGGGTAATAATCCTCCCCAAGCTTGGGCTAATGCAGGGTGTCAGTGGGTAGCAATTATCCCCCAAATACTGGGTAACTGCATAGGGCAGCTGGCAAATTCTCCCCCCTAATCCTGGGGCTTTCGCAGAGTGGCAGCTAGCGTATTTCCCCAAAATCCTGGGCTTTTGCAGAGTGGCAGCTGGATATATTCTCCCCCAAATCCTGGGTAACTGCATAGGCAGATGACAAATCCTGATTTTTGCTCCCCCGTAAAATCCTGAGGCTTTTGCAGAGTGGCAGCTAGAGCGTATTTCTCCCCCATAATCCTGGGGCTTTCGCAGCAGAGTGGCAGCTGATGTGTCTCTCCCCCAAATCCTGGGGCTTTTGCAGAGTGACAGCTGGCATATTTCCTCCCCCCTAATCCTGGGGCTATTGCAGAGTGGCCATGAGAGTCTCGCCCTCAGCAGAGAACTCTCTGTGGCTTGGCATCGGAATGGATGATCAGGGAGCCGGCATTGGCCTTCTTAAGTTGATGCAGTGGAGGGAGGTAATCAAGGAGAGGGCAAAGGGGGGGAAGGCAACATGATGGAATGTTATACAGAATGGAATGTGATTTTTATTAGGGGATGGAATGTGATACAGAATGGAATGTGATTTTTTTTTTTTTAATAGGGAAGGCACTGACAGTGACATAAATTGTGACACTCCTCCCCCCCTTCCATTTCACAAGTGCCGGCAAGGGGGGACCCGACCGGGTTCCCTTGAAGGCACTTGTGAGCCCTAACCTAGCTACTGTGGGTCTTGTTGGCAGGACAGGCCATACACATATTTGGTGTTGGCTCCCCCGTTTATATGGAATGGTGAAGTTGTAGGGCTGGAGGGCGAGGCTCCATCTGAGGAGGTGCCTGTTGTCCCCAGACACCCTATTTAACCATGTGAGGGGGTTGTGTTCAGTGACAATGGTGAACTCCCCGACGTATAGGTAGGGTGCAATTTCTTTAGAGCCCAATGTAACAGAACCGGACCAAGACCACACTTGGGTATTTTCTGTTATACTCCAGCTTCCCTGTCCGAACACAAATCCCCGGACACCACCCACTGATCATGCGGGAAATAGACAGCAAATCAAAGACGAATTCTCCTGCGCTCTAGGACTCAGATAGGTGGCGAATAGATGGAACCAGGCCTGGAGAAATCATCCACCAATGCATAAAGGGCTGTGCGGCTCCAAAACAAGGCTGGGGAAGCCCGATCAACACTGCAGAATGAAATGAAAACGAGAAGCGCACCAGCCTTGCGCATTACCTCAGTAACCAAAATTTATTAATTGTAAAAAATATATACTCACAAACAGCGAATGAAATCAGGCATGTAAGTCCTCACAGGGACTTGAAGATAGTGTGAGTCCCATCAAGGGAATGGGTGTTCAGTATAGCTGATGCGTTTCGAAGGGTGTCCCTTCTTCATCAGAGCTAACTGAACTGTGAGAGCTCTCTCCTATATATACTCCTGGACTGAACATAGGCCCTCCCCTCTGGATTGGGCGGTCTCAGGTTAGTAGGAGGGGCCAAGGTATCGTCAACAGACAATATTTGTAATGCCATCAGAGAGAAATAATATAAAAAAACATAAAATATATATATAAAACCACATTTTGCATAAACCACTTAGTATGCATGCAATATATCAACTGAGAGATAACAGCAATGGAAATGATGATTACAGATAATACATGATGAAAAATAATAAATAGTAATATTATTACATGATTCATTAGTGAACGATGTATCAAATGGGCAATTCATCCAAAGAGCTTGTCATGATGCTGGATGAGTATATCGCATATAATGTAAAAATAACAATAAATTATTAGTCAATAGATGTCTTAATGGATAGGTGACCATACAGTGACACAAGCACACATATATATATATATATATATATATATACACACACATATAAAACCTTCAACCAGAAGCTGTGTGATGTGTATTACCAGGCAGCTGCATGTACTTCATGATCGGATGATGGAGAATCCATGTCTCTGGTGGATAGTATTGGATCAGTAATATTGGATCCGTAATACTGAATAATCAGCAGCAGAGGGAGATCTTGTGCTTCCCTCTATAGCTGCAGGCTGATCCTGTGTGTGGAACGCACGCCAGTATAGCGTCGTGGTCGGGACCAACATGCGCATGCGCAGTATGAGGAGGACAGGTCCGTCGGCGCAATCACGTGAGCGCGCATCTGACGGCCACTGCGCACGCGTATAACGGCACCGCTCTATTGGGCAAGATACCAGACCTGCCACCCGCTGCCACCTTCTGACGAGGCTCTAGTTGGGGGGACTGTCTGGGGATTCCCCTCTGACGAACTTGCTGTTGAGTCCACGTCATGTCCAATCAAATGGGGCGGTCAGAAGGCCCTGGCTGCCGCAATACAAAGGTGTGATATAGTGGAAGACATCAACATAAGCATATGTATACATGTGTATATAATACATATATATGCGTGTATCACCTTGGGTGGATATGACAGTAGTGTTGCCGGTGGATATAAAATATGAAACATATACGCATGTGTCCACATGAACGCCATCCATGCATCATATATAAAAAATATAATGATAAATAATAAATACAATAAGATAAAATAATATAATATAAAATAAAATAAAAGTAAGACTCTATACACATAATTGCACATTAGTTATAGAGGTAAAAAACATGATATTAAGCGCTTTAGCACCATAGTACTGATAAAGGACATTAAAATGATAAAATGATAATACTACTGATAGTGAAAAAGCTTAATATTAGGATACTATGATCAAGCATAAAAGGCCACCACTTACACCTCAAACCTGAAGCAATCTGTTATTTTTTGTTTTTGTTGTTTGTTAATAGAGTGAATAGTAATAATACTGCATATGTATCGAGAATCTGTATAAAGGATATATATAATAGCTGTAACAATATAAAATGATATATATGTAAAGAAATAATAATATTAATAATAATAAAGATATGATAGAATTCATATCCGATTCATATCTATACACATATGAAAATTGATGAAGCGTGGGCTTGCAATATGTTAACAGTCCTAGGGAGTCACTGGTTGACACCAAACTACTGGAGGGACCATATGTGTACTTGCAATATGGTATAGTAGGATGAGAGATTATTATTGTCAGGGCTAGTAATAGATGACCACATTCCTTGTACTCAACACACTACTGATACTAACAATACATTTATTAGTCGATAAGATTAATATAATTCATAGCAGAATGAAAATAGCATGATAAAAGTAGAGATCAACTAATTGTATTAGCACTAACCTAGTGGCTAGATGAGAGTATGAATTTAAAGGGTCATCGTTTAAAAACCTCTAGGACAAGGTACCCAATGTAAAGAAATGCCCGCAGCGATAAAAGAAGAAAAGAAATTAGCGAAGGGCAGGCATGACGAGGCCCAGAGTGGGAAGGAAGACCTGTGAGGGTTAATGATTGTTTAGAGTTGGTAAAGGATAGCTGGGGGATCTGGTTGGTAGAGGAGAGTGTAGGTGGGTCTCCTGCACTTTAGGGTGGGTATTCTGGGGAGGGGCGTCAGTTGGGAGCTGGACATGGGAGAGAGAGCTTAGGAGAGTCAGGCACTGCCCGAGGTCAGTAGGGGCTCCATGGGATCCCCCGGTACCCTTTTTGTAGGCTTTTTGATTTTTTGGGCAGGGACACAGGGGACCCATGATCCCTTATTGCCCGGGGGCCCCATGGGTTGTCGGTCCGCCCCTGCCTCCTGCACACTGCTATGCAGGGCTTTGCATGGCAGGGCCATGCGAGGGACGGGTGGGCCTGCTGCCCCCAGGGGGAGGGCCTGGCTGCAGAGCCGGGTCTCTGCTTTTCTGCAGGATCCGGCTCATCAGAGTTAGTTGGGCGGGGAGCGCCATGTGCTGGGAGGTCTGCGCCTCCGGAGAGCTTTCCCCCGGTCTCCCCACAAGCCCCAGGGCTCGGCTGCACGATGGGAGCCCCACTCGGGACCTTCCGACCCCCGCTGGCAGGGCGCTCTCCTGCCTCTGCTCCCGGGGAGGCCGGGAGGAATCCTTGTCTTCAGTGGAGTTCGGGGTCACTCGTGGACAAAGCCCCGCCCCCCGCCCGCACGGCAGTGGACGACATTAGGATGACATCGGCTCCTCCGCTGACAAGGCACCTGTCCAGGGAGGGTGCCCGGCAGGGGGAGATGTCCTGCATGCGGCTGCCGGGCTGTCTGGTGCTGCGGCCGGCAGGCCCCCCTAGCAGCATGGAGCAGCGGCTCCATTAACAAAAAAAAAAAATAAATTGTTCATCAGGTGCAGCGCTAGGCAGAGGGCTGGCAAGTGCCCAGGGTCGTCCGGGAGTGTGGCTGGTGCTGGGCGGGCAGGAGCAGCACAGACCTGCGGGACCCGTGGCTCCTGGGACTGGGAGGCCATCCAGTCATCGAGCGGAGGAGGACCAATCGGAGGGCGAGCTGTCGGAACCCGATCCGGGGGCGACAGCTGGCCGCTCGGCGCCGGTGGATTTTGGACGCACGGCTGCTGGACATCTCCTGGGCAGCCTGGTGAGTTACCATTTTTTTGGGGGTCTGCTCTCTTCTTTTCAGCTGCTCTCCGGGACCTGTTGGGGGGTGGGCTTCTGCGGTGTCGGGGGCGGCGTCATCTCGTTGGGTATTGGTGTGGGGGTCTGCGATTTGCGGTCCGGCTGGGACTTGTTGCGGCGCTTTGCAGTGGGCGGTAGTGGGGGGCGCTGGGTCTGCTTCTGTGTGATTCCTGCCTGCAGGTGGGGATGTTTGCGGGGGCCTAGGGCAGGATAATGGGGACGCACGGGCCTGGTGTTTTCTTCTTCTCCGGGTTAGGGTCAGGGGTGGTTTACGGCAGTGTTCGGTGCTCTGGGCTAGGCGGCCCCATCCACGGTTTTGGGTGAGGGTGTGTGGGGGTGCCAGGGCCGGGCCGGGTTTCGCAGTGTGCGTGTGGTTCGAGGGCCCGTTGGTGCGCATTGACATTCGGATGTACGAGAGTAGATTGGGTGAGGTGTGTATGTCGAGCTCTTCACGCTCTTGATCTTGAGCGGCTGCCTGTCGATGGGTCGAGGGTTGACGAGGGCAGGCGGGGAGGACGCAGATAGAAGTGGCGTTCTTTTCGTTTTATCCAGGGTGCTTTTGCTAATTGGTTGCAGGCTTTCGCAATTGTGGCCAATGTCATTGGGGGAAACGGCCCCTGAGCATTGCTCGGTGCTTTTCTGTTCCCTTGACGCTATTTAGCAAGGCTCACTGGGTTTAGGGGGGATCGCAGGGCTACGGTGCGATGCACAGTTTCGGCAGCGTAGGGCGGTTCACCCGTCGTGGCACTGGGACCCGTAAGGTCCGTGGCCTTTGGATGCGGCTTATGATTCCGCGAGGCCCTCTGCTCTGTTTTCAGTGTGGGCCAGTGGTCGTTCTCCCAGGACGATCGGCCTCAAAGCGTAGGGGTTCTGCTGGCGGTTCCATTGGGGTGCTTGTCGTTTCGTAACCGTTTTAAGCACGAATGTTCCCGGGTGCGGTGACACCCATTCTTTGTGGCGCTGTTTCAAGCGGGGTAGAGGCCTTTCCAAAGAGCGTGCGGGTATAAAGGACGACGCCAGGGAGGGTGAAAAGGAAGCGGCCTTTCCTAAATAGATACCCTGATCAGACACCCGCCGTGCTGCTGGCGGCAAGGTTTGTTCGGAGGGGTTTCCACATCCCGTTTGTACTTTGAACTTCGATTCCTCCTCTTAGCGCGGAACTCACGGTTGGCCTTGCAGTATGCAGAGGTGGTTTCGGCTAAGTTGCGTAAGGAAGTGGGGGTTAGACCGCATGGGCGGCCCGTTTTCTTTTTCTCCCTTGGGGGGTTGTGCCCAAAAAGGAGCCTCATGCGTTTCTGTTAATTCCTCACCTGTTCCTTCCATGTGTGACAGTGGGGTCGGTGACCGACGCCATCGATACAGAGTCGTGCGCGGTGTATTATACGTCGTTCGAGGCGGCAGTGTTTTCTGAGTTCGTCGTATGGGCGCTGTGCGCTCGCTCTGCGTACTGGGATGTTGAGTCAGCGTTTTACGGCTGTTGTGGGTACATCCGGACGGTCTTCATGTCTTGGGTTGTCGTTGGGAGGGCTTGTTTTTCCGTTGTGAAGTGCTTTCCCATGGGGTGTTTTATATCCTGCGCTTTGTTTGAGCAGTTCAGTTTCGTGCATGGAGTGGGTGGTGCGGGATGTCTCGGGAATGCGGGTCATCTGTTATTTAGATGATTTTCTTTGTGTGGGATCCGCCAGCTTCCGAGGTATGTGCAGTTTTTGCTGGCCACTTTGCAACACATTGCACAACGTTTCGTTATTCCGCTGGCGTTGGACAAGACGGAGAGCCCGGCTTCGGTGATTACTTTCCTGGGCATTGTTTGGATTCAGGAGCTGTGGAGTGCCGGCCTGCCTGAGGACAAGCTGTTGGCCTTACAAGTTGAGATTCGTGGGGTGCTGGGCAAGCGTAAGTTTCAGCTGCGGGCCTGGCAGTCATTGTTGTGCATAGCTTACCTTTGTATACTGCCGATGGGTTGGGTGTTCTGCCGCCGATTGGCGACAGTGGGGGGGTACCTCCCCTTTTACATTTTATTCGCTTGACTTGGGAGCATCGGGCGGACTTGCAGATTTGGCTCACCTTTTTGGATTCCTTCAACAGGCGAGCTCTGTGGATGTCTGGCCCTGGGAGCCATTTTGACCTGGATTTGTTTTCCGGATGCGGCGGCTTCCGTGTGGGGATATGGGGCCTTTTGCCGGGGTCGGTGGAGTGCGGCTCCGTGGCCTGTTTCCTGGCGGGAGGCGGGGGGTTTTTCTTCGTATCTTGGTGCTGTTGGTATTTTTTTCCGGTGGTGCTGCGGTTGCAGTGTGGGGGGAGGAGTTTCAGAAGTAAGGGTTCATTTTCGGTGTAACATTTTGGGGGTGGTTCAGGTCGTCAATCGGGTCTCAGCTTCTTTGCGGCCGGTGGTTGGCCTGCTTCGCCATTTCATGTGGCGTTGCCTGCAGCTGACCATTTTTCTTCGTGCTGTGCGGCTCCCTGGGGTTGAGCACACTCTGCTGTCGCTTTGTCTCATTTTCAGTGGGACACATTCCGAGGGTGATCTGGGGGAGGAGCACCGCGGGGTTCCTTGTCCTGACTGGCTGTGGGATTTTGCCTTGGGGTCGTTGCAGGTTGGATCCGGTAGTCGGTGAGTAAGGCGACATGGTCTGCATACTCGACTTAAATGGTGTGGGACCCATCGTTGGTATGGAACATTCCAGTTAACTGAGGTTTAACTGGAAGGTGGTGGTGCTGCACTGCGGATTGGTATGGTTGTCTCTGAGATGGTTGGTTGCGGCTGGAGGCCTAGTGGAATATGGTTGTCCGCAGGTGCATTTTGACTGGTGGGAGTGGTGGACCTGCTGCAGAGGGTCAATATTGATCCGTGGGGGCCTGAGTTGGGTTTCGCTGTGTTGTAGTTTTTGGCATGGGGAAATTAGAGCGGGGGGTGTCGGCTGCTGCGTTGGATTGCCGGTTGGTCCTGGTTTGGCCTTATTCTTAAGTTGCGGGGGTGTCGGGGTTTTCACGAAAGTCTTTTGGGTTCGACAGGCCCTTCAGGGTTCCCGTAGGGCTCATCGCGCTGAAGGGATTCACGGCGTCCGGTGTCCGTTTGAGTTGTTAGGGTCTTGGTTTGGTGCACCTGCGGTCTGTGTGTCTTTCGGGCTTCGAGGTGTTTTGTGGGCGGCCTTTGCGTGTGGCCTTTTTGGGGCATTGCGTTTTGGTGAGATTGATAGTCCGTCTCAATCAGTTCACGTGGGGGTGGTGGGGGGGGGTATCGGGGATGAGGTCGTGTGCTGGGTTTACTGGGGTGGAGGTGCTCGTCCATCGGTCTGGGACGGGACCGATTGGGGTGTGGTGCATGGGTGCGGTTTTTTTGCTGCTCGTCCAGCATCTCATGTGTGCCCCGGTGGGTGCGGTGCCAGATTTTTCTATCCTATCGACCGGTGGGGCAGGGGTCCTTTTTTCCAGCGCGCTGAGGGGTCCTCTTATTTTCACTTTCACTTTGTGTCAGTTTTCTGACGGTGTTTTTAAGGCGGCTGGTTGGATGCGTCCTTGTGTGCTTCGCATTCGCTTTGGATGGGGGGCTGCTACGGAAGCTGCCGGGTGGGGTTTGTTGGATATGGTTCACACATATTGGTAGGTGGGATTCACGGAGATTTCGACTGTGCATTCGTCTGCATCTGGTTGGGGGACTAGTGGGGTCTCGTGTTCTTTTGTCATGGCCTGGTGGGGAGTGTCGGTCCTGTCTTTTTTTTTTTTTTTTTTTTTTTTTTTTTTTTTTTTTTTTTTTTTTTTTTTTGGTTTATGTATTGTCCTGGGGGCTGGATGGGTGTGCCGGGTATGTTGTAGGGGTCGTGTGCTGCAGGAGGGGCAGCGTTTGAGTCGACGGGATGGGCCACTGGATGTCCTGGTGCTTCCTGTGGGTGGCAACGATCTGAAGGTCGACAAGGAGGTGGGGAGCTTCTTCATCCGTAATGGGGGGATGGTGGTCCGGCATCTGAGCTGGATACTTGGAGGTATCTTTGGAGTGCTGGGGTACATCTGAAATGCGATGGATCGGATTTATGGTCTCTGGGTCTACAGGGATGGAGTTCGGAGGGGTTTGTTTGTGGTGTGGCACGCATGGGTAAGGGGCTCACCCAGCGTGCTGTGGGGTTGGTTGGTCTTTGGAGCTGGTTTCTTATCTTGGAGTACTAAATGGTGTGGGACCCATCGTTGGTTATGGTGCCTGTGCCTGGGAACATTGCCAGTTAACCGAGTTTAACTGGAAGGTGGTGGTGCTGCTGCACTGCGGACGGTATGGTTGTCTCCGAGCTGGGTTTTGTTCCGGCTGGAGGCCTAGTGGAATATGGTTGTCCGCAGGTGCATTTCGTATCGTTTTGGGGGTGCCTTCAAATGACCAACGACAACTCTTTATGTTTTCTGTTAATAAGGATGGTTTGATGTGTTTTAAACTTGATTTGTTAATAAAAGGCCGTGCTGGCAATTTTACTCCAAAATTGGTGTTTGTGTTTTCTGTAAGTATAGTAAGTAAAGGGGATTGGTATGGAAGGGTAACGGTGGGTTGTAGTGGGGTCTGGATGAACCTATCTCGGGTGCACTAGTCAAGAAATGCCCACAGCGATAAAGAAGAAAAAGAATTAGCGAAGGCAGGCATGACTAGGCCCAGAGTGGGAAGGAAGACGTGTGAGGGTTAATGATTGTTTAGAGTTGGGTAAATGGATAGCTGGGGGATCTGGTTGGTAAGAAAGAGTGTAGGTGGGGTCTCCTGCACTTTAGGGTGGGTGTTCTGGGAGAGGGGTGTCAGTTGGGAGCTGGACGTGGGGGAGAGAGCTTCCCATCCCGCCCGCCCTGTTTGGTGAATGTTGTGTTTCCTCCTGGGGGGGGGGTTATTTTTGGTTTCCTGGGCGCGGTGGTTTTGGTCTTTGGAAGGCGGTTTTCTTATCTTGAGGTTTACAAAATGGTGTGGGACCCATTGTTGGTATGGTGTGCCCGGGAACATTCCCAGTTAACCGAGGTTTAACTGGAAGGTGGTGGTGCTGCACTGCGGACGGTATGGTTGTCTCCGAGCTGGTTGGTTGCGGCTGGAGGCCTAGTGGAATTTGGTTGTCCGCAGGTGCATTTCGGATCGTTTTGGGGGTGCCTTCAAAGACTTTCTGTTATAAGGAATGGTTGATGTGTTTAAACTTGATTTGTTAATAAAAGGCCGTGCTGGCCATTTTACTCCAAAATTGGTGTTGTGTTTTCTGTAAGTATAGTAAGTAAAGGGGATTGGTATGGAAGGGTAAAGGGTAACGGTGGTGTAGTGGGGTCTGGATGAACCTATCTCGGGTGCACTAGTCAAGAAATGCCCACAGCGATAAAAGAAGAAAAGGAATTAGCGAAGGGCAGGCATGACTAGGCCCAGAGTGGGAAGGAAGACGTGTGAGGGTTAATGATTGTTTAGAGTTGGTAAAGGATAGCTGGGGGATCTGGTTGGTAGAGGAGAGTGTAGGTGGGGTCTCCTGCACTTTAGGGTGGGGTGTTCTGGGGAGGGGTGTCAGTTGGGAGCTGGACGTGGGGGAGAGAGCTTCCCTCCCGCCCGACCTGTTTGGTGAATGTTGTGTTCCTCCTGGGGGGGGTTATTTTTGTTCCTGGGTGGTGGTTGGTCTTTGGAGGCGGTTCTTATCTTGGAGGTACAAAATGGTGTGGGACCCATCGTTGGTATGGTGTGCCCGGGGGAACATTCCCAGTTAACCGAGGTTTAACTGGAAGGTGGTGATGCTGCACTGCGGACGGTATGATTGTCTCCGAGCTGGATGGTTGCGGCTGGAGGCCTAGTGGAATATGGTTGTCCGCAGGTGCATTTCGGATCGTTTTGGGGGTGCCTTCAAAGACCAACGACAACTCTTTATGTTTTCTGTTATAAGGAATGGTTGATGTGTTTAAACTTGATTTGTTAATAAAAAGGCCGTGCTGGCCATTTTACTCCAAAATTGGTGTTGTGTTTTCTGTAAGTATAGTAAGTAAAGGGGATTGGTATGGAAGGGTAAAGGGTAATGGTGGTGTAGTGGGGTCTGGATGAACCTATCTCGGGTGCACTAGTCATGTTGTGTACCTTTATCCAGTGCAGAAAATGCAGCAAAGGATCTTATGTTGGCAAAACAGGACAGAAGTTACAAACAAGGATGAATTTGCACAGACATACCATCAAGGAACATAAAGAAGATGACCTCTGCACACCTGTAGGACACCATTTCACACAACCAGACCACACAATGGAAGACCTCAATATTTTTGTTCTTAAAGGAAATTTCAAATCCATTCAGGAAAGAAAAAACGTTTGAACTAAGAATGATAATTCTATTTGACACAAAAGATAACGACCTTAACTTGGACACGGGATTCCTCAATCATTATTATTATTATTATTATACAGTATTTATAAAGCGCTGATAGTTCGCTCAACGCTGTACATTACAAAGGGGGACAGAACATGTGACAGAACAATACCAATACAATACAATACAATACATGAGGGGATCGAGGGCCCTGCTCTTTGGAGCTTACAATCTAGGAGGGAGGGGATAGTGGTACAGGAGGAGATAGCTGTGGGGGATGGGGTGGTAGGAAGAGTGGAGGAGGTCGGTCAAGTTAACAGGGGGTAGGGTAGGCTTCCCTGAAGAGATGGGTTTTCAGGGTGTGCCTAAAGGAGAGGAGAGTAGGTGATAATCTGATGGGTTGGGGCAGGGAGTTCCAGAGGATGGGGGACACTCTGGAGAAGTCCTGGAGGTGGGCATGGGAGGAGGAGACCAGGGAACTAGAGAGAAGGAGGTCTTGTGAGGAGCGGAGTGTGCGTGTTGGGCGGTACTTGGATATTAGGTCAGTGATGTAGTTCGGGGCAGTATGGTGGACAGCTTTGTACGTCAGTGTTAGGATTTTGAATTTGATCCGTTGCGCAATTGGAAGCCAGTGGAGGGATTGGCAGAGGGGGGTGGCGGAAACGGAGCGGTTGGTAAGGTGAATGAGTCTGGCAGCCGTATTCAGGATGGACTGAAGCGGGGGATAGCCAGCGGTGAGGCAGGCCAGTGAGGAGGGAGTTGCAGTAGTCGAGTCGTGATATGATGAGGGAGTGGATGAGCTGTTTAGTGGTTTCTGGGGTTAGGAACGTGCGTATTTTGGCGATGTTGCGGAGGTGGAGTCTGCATGAGTTTGTTAAAGATTGGACTTGGGGCTGGAAGGATAGGTTGGAGTCCAGAATGACACCAAGTACTCTGGCCTGCAGGGCGGGTTTGATATTGGCGTTGTTGGATGTGATGGAGAAGTCAATGGGGGGTGGCGTCCGGGCTGGGGGAAGACAAGAAACTCGGTTTTGGAGAGGTTTAGTTTAAGGAAGTGGAGCGACATCCAGTCTGATATGTCGCTCAGTAGGTGTGTGATTTGGGCGGCGAGACCAAGGGGGTGAGGTGGGGGGTTGAGAGATTTTGTGTGTCGTCGGCAAAGAGGTGGTAATTGAAGCCGTGAGAGTGTATGAGTTGGCCAAGGGAGGAGGTGTAGATGGAGAAGAGAAGTGGCCTGAGGACAGAGCCTTGAGGGACCCCAACAGAGAGGGGGAGTGAGGGGGAGGTGGTAGCATTATAGGTAACGCTGAAGGAGCGTTGTGACAGGTAGGATGAGAGCCAGGAGAGAGCAGAATCTCTGAGGCAGAGGGAGTGTAGTTTTTTGAGGAGGAGGGGGTGGTCGACTGTGTCGAAGGCCGCAGAGAGGTCAAGGAGTAGGAGCACTGAATAGTGGCCATTAGCTTTGGTGGTTAGCAGGTCGTTGGAGAGTTTGAGTAAGGCCGTTTTGGTGGAGTGTAGGGGACGGAGGCCAGACTGTAGGGGATCAAGGAGGTGGTTATCGTTGAGGTGAGAGAATATTCGGGTGTAGACGAGGTGCTCGAGGAGTTTGGATGTAAATGGGAGCAGGGAGATGGGTCTGAGGTTGTTTGGGTCATTGGGGTCCAGGGAGGGCTTTTTAAGTATGGGGATGATGTGTGCATGTTTCAGAGGGGAGGGGAAAGTGCCTGAGGAGAGGGAGAGATTGAAGATGTGGGTGAGGGAGCTTAGGATGGAGGGGGAGGGAGGTCGTAGGAGTTGTGAGGGGATAGGGTCGAGGGGGCAGGTGGTGAGGCGGGCATCAGAGAGGATCTTGGAGACTTCCTTGATGGTAGTAAGGTCAAAGGTGCGGAGTGTTGGGGGGGCTTCAGTATGAGGAATGTAGGGTGGGGTGGAAGTGGAGGTCAGAGCAGTGGTGGGGCCGTCGGAGAGGGGTGATGAGGGGGTAGCTGAGTGAGGGGGAACGGGGTTGGAGGGAGTTTGAGCAGTGACGAAGTCCCTGCGGGTTATGTCGAGGGGGAGGGGGGATGAGGGGGTAGCTGTGTGAGAGGGGACGGGTTGAGAGGGGTGTGTGAGTTGCGGCGATGTCTTTGCGAATTGTGTCAATCTTGTTTTTGAAGTGATTGGCAATCTCAAGGGCAGTGAGTGAGGTGCTGGGTGGAAGTGGGGGTGGAGAGAGTAGAGAGTTGAAGGTGGAGAAGAGTCAGCGAGGATTGGAGGAGAGGGCCTTGATGAGGGTCAGGAAGTAGGCTTGTTTGGCTGCGTGGAGGGAGGAGGTGTAGGTGCGGAAGGCAGATTTGTAGCGGGTGAAGGCTTGTTGGGATTTTGTTTTGCCTCACGCTCTGATGCGGACATTGTGTATCCTTATTTTGGTCCCCAGGACTAGTTTGGCCTCCTTGTTCCTTTCTTTTTTTGGCATTTGCTTTTGCAACAAAACCTTTGTTTTGGGTTTTCCTCATAAGTTGATGGTTAATTTGACCTGTTTTCTCCTACATATCCTTGGGAGCCTATTGATCTATGTACACCGTTGTTGACATTGCTACATATTGGAGGTGTCTTAGATTGTATGCGGGGACCCCAGCTCCGGCAGCTTAGGATGCCACTTCTTTTCTTTCCTGTTGGTCTGCTTACACACCCGATGCCGCCTGAGCTTAGGACCTCTTGAGATGTTTGAGAATAGATCTACTCTTTTCTGGGATCCCATAATTGTACATTTACTTAAACCACTGTCATCCCCACGGTCCGCGTACCTGTGCACTCTCCTTTAACCCCGGTGCTATTGCTCATTTAATAGCACTTGGGCTATTACAGCTCCCTGAACCACCCTGATTTTTAGTGGCTCCGGGGACCGCTCCTCGGGCCCAGAATGGACCCGCACTCCCTTTTCCTGGTACCTTTCCCTGTTTATGTTCCCTCACCCTTTCCTTTATATGGCTCCATGACCTCACCCTGCCTTCTAGGCATTCAGACCATCTTACATAGCTATTACCAGCTTCTTTCACGGCTAGAAACACTTTATCATCTAACACACCACACACGTTCCTTATGGGCCCATTAAATATTCTCACCCTGAACATTCAGGGTCTCAACACGCTGCAGAAGCGCAACAAAGCCTTCCGCTCTTTTGCATCACTCAAGGCCCATGTAGTCTGCCTGCAGGAAACACACTACACCCCAAACTCCACTCCCAAGTCTTTTGGCCCCCATTACACAGCCTCAGCCTCAACCAAGACCAGAGGGGTACTCATCGCCTTCCATCGCACGACACCCTTTACATTATGTAATGAAATCGAAGACCCTGAGGGCCGTTATCTCCTGTTAACAGGACAACTCCTAGATGTAGACGTTACCATAGTCACATATTATCCCCCGAACCAAGGTCCCTTACCATTCCTCTCCCATCTATTGTCGGTTATAGACCACCATACGTGAGGTACTTTGTCTGCGGAGACTCAAATTGCACCTTATATCCCTTTCTTGACAAATCTCCCCAACCCTCTCCCCACCCCACCCCCAAGCAAACCCTTCAAACCGCGTTACAGCATCATTCCATGATAGATACCTGGAGGGAACTTAATCCAACTAAGCATCAATACACTTTCTATTCACACCCTCCTAAGCCCTTCTCTAGGATAGATCACATTGTCATAACCCCCAGCTCCTCCTCTCGGCTCTTGACCTCTGAAATACTTTCAATCCCTTGGTCTGATCATAGCGCCGTATTCACCTCCATGGCCTCCCTAGTCCCATCCCCTTCTGACCCCTCATGGATCATTAATGACAATTTACTAGCAAATCCAACTCACTGCTCAGAAATTGAAGCTGCTCTCAAAGATTACTTATCACTAAACCAAACACCCGATATATCTCCTCTTCTCCTCTGGGAAGCACATAAACCGGTCATACGGGGATTCTGAATTAGTAAAGTTTCCTTTTTACACAAAGCAAAAAGGCAACAACGTCTCTCCTTCGAAAGAACCTACAACCAATACCATCAAGCCTTCCAAGCGACCCCTACACCAGCCAACCGTGAAGCTCTGGAGAGAGTGCGATTGGCTCTTGATCTATTTCTCACAGATCAGGCGGAGCTCTCACTTCATAGATCCCGACACAAATACTACACAAAAGCAAATAAACCTAATACCTTTCTAGCACTCTCGCTTCGTAGGCTTGATCAGATTACTAGACCTATCCGAATACGCACCTCTTCTGGCAACCTCACTAGCAATCCGGAACACATCCTACAAACCTTTCACAAACATCTTTCACAACTTTGCTCTCCCTCCACACCTTTTGATCCCACCCAGGCTGATGCCCTTCTGGCTCCCATCTCCTTCCCGACACTTTCCGAACACCAATTAGCAGCATTAGAACAACCCATCACCCCAACCGAAACCTTAAACGCAGTTAAAAATTTAAAGCTTTGCAAACGCCCAGGACCGGATGGTTTTTCCGCTACTTATTATAAAAAATTCACCCATCTTCTATAGCCCATCCTCACCAATGCTTTTAATGCCATTTTATCGGGCCATACCTTTAACCTAGAAACAGTGCAAGCTAACATCTCAATGAACCCAAAATCTAACTCGGATGACACGCAATGGTCCAACTATAGGCCGATCTCCCTCCTCAACATTGATATTTAAATACTAGCCAAAATTCTTTCCACACGCCTCAATATATGTATAGGTTCCTTAATCCATAATGACCAGGTGGGATTCATTCCAACTCGACAGGCCGGAGATAATGTCAGACGCGCAACTCTCTTGGCACACATTGCCAAATCCCGCAACACTCCTACCTGTTTCCTGTTCTTGGACATCAGGAAGGCATTTGATATGGTTTCTTGGCCATATCTATGCTACATTCTGAGCCACTGGGGCCTTGGCCCACACTTTTTAACCTGGAGTTTCTCACTATATCGAGAGCCTTTGGCCAGAATTAGATACCTAGGACATAGGTCTGCTCACCTTCCAATCTCCCGTGGCACAAGGCAGGGCTGCTCTCTTTCCTCCTTGCTCTTTGCTTTGGCCATAGAACCGCTTGCCCTCCTAATTAGAGCCAACCCAGATGTCCGAGGGCTTGAGATAGGGGGATCTCACCACAAGCTATGCGTATTTGCAGATGATGTTCTACTATTTCTCACTTCTCCCTTGACTTCCCCTCCTTCCCTCCTCCGGCTTCTCGAGAGGTTTGGATCATTCTCTGGCCTAATAATAAATCCCTGCAAAATCCATGGCTCTTAATATTTCTCTCCCCCTCAGAACTGGCCCACTTGAAACAGATTCTCCCATTTCCTTGGTTGCAGAATCATATTCCTTTCCTGGGAATCAAACTGACCCCCAATATATCAGACCTGTATGCAGCTAACTATATGCCTATGCTAACACACCCTTATTGCTTTAATGACTAAATGGTCCTCCTTACCACTCGCTTGGCTAGGCAGAATACCAGTTGTAAAGATGTCAATACTTCCAAAAATTTTATATCTATTCAGAGTTCTCCCAATACCAGTACCTCCCCACTATCTTAGCGTACTACAGCGGTGTATTTTCTCTTACATATGGGGCACTACTTGCCCCTGCATACCTCGCATACCCCGCTCCACCCTCTTTCGCTCCAAACTCACTGGCGGTCTTTGGCCTTCCCAATGTTGGTAAATATTATCAGGCAGCACACTTAGCACAACTGCCAAAATACCATGCGACCTATGAAATTCCTCATGGTTCGTTCTCGAATCTATAGATTGAGACCCCCTGTCCATGGCTAACTTACTTTGGCTTAGACCAATTGATCGCTGCTCGATAACGAACCCCATCACCTCTCACTTTCTATCAGTGTGGGACAAAATAAAGACTCGCTACCTTCTCCAATCATTGCATAACCCCTTACTCTCATTTCTTAAGAACCCAGCTTTCCCCCCAGCATGGTCATCGCCACTCTCATTCAACCTATGGACCTCTGCTAACCTACTCCGCACACATCATTTCCTACAGAGGAACAAATTCAAATCCTTTGCTTCCGTACAAGAGGAATATAGCCTCCCACTTTTACGGCCCCTACACTAAAATACCCAACCAAACAAATACCATGTCTCCTTTTGAACGGGCTGTTATAAAGATCCCCACAGGCGTGGCCTCATTTCCAGCCTATACTCCCTCATCACAAATTCGGTCTCCGCACCCCCCCTTCATAAACCCTCAGATGGGAAACAGACCTGAACAGGCAATTAGATCCATCTGATTGGGACCATATTTGGGCCAACACAAAATCATCTACACAGAATGTTGTAGCCTTGGAAACCAACTATAAAGTTCTGACTCGTTGGTACTTGGTCCCAGCGAGAATGGCAAAATACATCCCTGACTACTCCCCCAACTGCTTTAGAGGCTGTGCAGATCCGGGTACACATTATCATATCTGGTGGAACTGCCTGATAGCCCATATTTTCTGGACCGATGTTTTCACTATGATATCCAAACTTTGTGCAAACTCGCTTCAACTTAATCCGACAACAGCTCTCCTCAATCTACACCCTCCTGGCGTAACTTCGTCACAATTCAAACTCGTCCTGCCAGTAACCACAGCAGCCAAACAGGTCATAGCAAAATCCTGGAAAACCTCCACTCTAAGCATTGCTGCTGTAAAAATCAGAGTAACGCAAGCCATGGTACATGCAAAGGTTGAAGCCACAATTCTCGATACAATCCCTAAGTTCCTGCATGTCTGGAATCCCTGGGTAGAGTGTTTCCTCCCACAAAATTTTGATGAATCCCTCCTTCTTCCCTGATATGCAAACTACATATTTTCTGCACTTTCCTGGTACCACTTCTAACCGGGCAATCAAACTAATTCCATCCTTCCCCACCAATCATGGAGCCATCTTCACCACCCTTCTTCCTCCCTCCCCCTCTCTTCCTTGGTCGTCCCCTGTCTACCCCTAATCCCCCATGTAGCTCTGGAGAGTCTATCCTCACTGAACAAACTCTCTCTTTGGCATGTTATTACCTATTGCTACTATTTTTTTCCATATACTTAGCAATATAGGCTATGATACATTGTTTCCTTGAATCTTTCTCTCCCTCTCTATTTAAAGACATTAATACTGTGCATATATTCCCTCTATGTCCTGTTGTTAGTATACTATCTAACGCCTACGGTTAATGTCTTTACCCCTATGTTTTGATACCAATAAAATGTTTGAACAAGAAAATCCTGCCCTCCTGAACCTTATTCATCCCCTTCATGTATTTAAAGGTTTCAGTCATGTCTCCCCTTTCCCTTCTCTCCTCCAGACTGGACATGTTACGTTCCTGATGTCTATCCTGATATGTTTTATCCCCCCCAGACCATTTTTGTTCCCCATCTTTGGACTCATTTTATCTCATCAATATCTTTATGTAAGCGAGGTCTACAGAACTGGACACAGTATTCTAAAGGAGGTTGCTGGTGACCCCTCTAGTGATATGAAGATCTATATAGGGGAATCGGGACCTCCTTCCTCCTGCCGGTGATCCCTCTAGTGATATGAAGATCTATATAGGGGAATCGGGACCTCCTTCCTCCCGCTGGTGACCCCTCTAGCGATATAAAGATCTATATGGAGGAATCGAGACCTCCTTCCTCCTGCCGGTGACCCCTCTAGTGATATAAAGATCTATATAGAGGAATCGGGACCTCCTTCCTCCTGCCGGTCACCCCTCTAGTGATATAAAGATCTATATAGAGGAATCAGGATCTCCTTCCTCCTGCCGGTGACCCCTCTAGTGATATAAAAATCTATATAGAGAAATAAGGACCTCCTTCCTCTCTTCAGTGACCCCTCTAGTGATATAAAGATCTGTATAGAGATATCGGGACCTCCTTCCTCCCGCCGGTGACCCCTCTAGTGATACAAAGATCTATATGGAGGAATCAGGACCTCCTTCCTCCTGCCGGTGACCCCTCTAGTGATATAAAGATCTATATAGAGGAATCGGGACCTCCTTCCTCCTGCCGGTGACCCCTCTAGTGATATAAAGATCTATATAGAGGAATCGGGACCTCCTTCCTCCCGCCGGTGACCCCTCTAGTGATATAAAGATCTATATAGAGGAATCGGGACCTCCTTCCTCCCGCCGGTGACCCCTCTAGTGATATAAAGATCTATATAGAGGAGTCGGGAGCTCCTTCCTCCCGCTGGTGACCCCTCTAGTGATATAAAGATCTATATAGAGGAATCGGGACCTCCTTCCTCCCGCCGGTGACCCGTCTAGAGTTATAAATATCTATATAGAGGAATCAGGACCCCCTTCCAGTATGCATGTCTGGGGGGTGTCTGTGGGGAAGAACACTGCCAGCTGCTTACAGCACTCGGAGACTCTCCATGAATACTCTGGAAGCATGGCTGTGCCGCCCAACATGGACACAGGTACAGGAACCGCCACACTCCTGACGTCTCCCGGCCATACTGCACATGTATGTACACAGCCCATCGTACAGAGGTGGGGGGTGGAGAAAGAATCCTTCCACTTCCCAATTGATGCTAAAAGTCTCCTAGGCCTCCCTGAGTGCCACTTTCCAGCAGCCCAGAGTGTAGCTCCATCCAGTGTCCATAGCGTAGTAATAGTACCACAGTGCCTCATTATTACCACTACATCACATGTGTCAAACACAAGGCCCACGGGACCAATTCAGCCCACCAGATAATTTCATGTGGTTCTCACGCCTTTCCTACAGCTGTGGCATCCCCTCATCTGCCCTCACCTTGTTTTTTTTCCCTAAAAACGTTTATTGATGAAGTGCAAAATGTTACAAAAGAAATGCAAATGATGCTCAGATATGACATTTGGCGATGCATACCATAAAAGTAGGAAGACTCTTGCAAAGAAAAAACATGGAACATTGCTGAACCGATCAACGACGGGGACAAGTTTGTAATACTCAGGCATTATAGTAATATGGATGGGAATGCTGTCGCATCGAACCTCCTATGTGTGCAATTCTCACTGCGGAGCTACAAAGGGAGGGAAGATGCGGCACAAATGTTGGAGACGAGGCGAGAGTCATACGGGAATGAAAGTGCCTGTAGGCTAGCTGAAATCATCGTGAAGGTCGCTGATGTAAATAGAGAGAGTATGATATTCACATGCCTAACGTTCTCTAAAGAGGTAACCAGTAGCTAACTGGGCATGTGACAAGGAGGAAAGAAGAGAAAAAGAGGGGGGAGAGAAAGAAAAGAGGGGGGAGAGAAAGAAAAAAAAAAAGGGGGGGGGAGAATGAGCGGAATTTGTATTATCCTCAATACCAAGGGTCTTACGTGGGTGGATTTAAGCATTAGTCTATCAACCAGAGCAGATGGATGGGGGTAAAACCCTGAAGGGGAGGACGTTGCCTACCATATGGTCTAGTGCAGTGGTGGGCAACCTTTTTTTTCAACTGAGCCAAATCTCGCCAAAACCACGATTGAAATTTATTTTGAGAGCCACATTTTTAAAACTGAAAATACATAGGATGGTACACTGTTTTTAGTTTCAATAAGTTTTTATAGTAATTCATCCCCCATATAGTAATTCATCCCCCATAGTAATTCATCCCCCATATAGTAATTCATCCCCCATATTAATTCATCCCCCATATAGTAATTCATCCCCCATAGTAATTCATCCCCCATAGTAATTCATCCCCCATATAGTAATTCATCCCCCATATAGTAATTCATCCCCCATATAGTAATTCCTCCCCCATATAGTAATTCATCCCCCATAGTAATTCATCCCCCATAGTAATTCCTCCCCCATATAGTAATTCATCCCCCATAGTAATACATCCCCCATATAGTAATTCATCCCCCATATAGTAATGCATCCCCCATAGTAATTCATCCCCCATATAGTAATTCATCCCCCATAGTAATTCATCCCCCCTATAGTAATACATCCCCCATATAGTAATTCATCCCCCATATAGTAATTCATCCCCCATATAGTAATGCATCCCCCATAGTAATTCATCCCCCATATAGTAATTCATCCCCCATAGTAATTCATCCCCCCTATAGTAATTCATCCCCCATATAGTAATTCATCCCCCATATAGTAATTCATCCCCCATATTAATTCATCCCTCATATAGTAGTAGTAAGTAAGTAGCAAGTAGTAAGTCAAGTCCCCCCTGTGTCAATTCACTTACCTTTGCTCCGCGCGTTCCTCTCGCCGTGCTCCCCGCGCCGTTCCCGGTCTTCAGGGCGGACTGCGAGAGGAGCCTAGCTCCCCTCACGTTCGTCACGCTGCCCCGCCTACACACATCCTGACAGACAATCACTAGCTATCAGGATGTGAGTGGCAGCGAGACTGGCCAATCATTGCTGGGCTAGCTGCAGAGTCCTCAGCCACCCGAGAGGAGGGAGGGGAGCGGCCGCCCGAGAGGAGGGAGAGGAGGGGAGGGGAGAGGAGGGGAGGGGAGGGGAGCGAGCGCCCGCCCGGCACACAGAAGAGCCGCATTAAAATGTGTAAAGAGCCGCATGTGGCTCGCGAGCCGCTGCTTGCCGACCACTGGTCTAGTGTAATGGAGCAGCACCCACCGGAGAGCTAGGTTACCCATTTGCCGCCCGGCCAATGGCCGTTTGGCAGCTGCAAAAGCGCTTCGGCATTCCAGGTGCACACCATTTGGCGTGCTCCCGCACATGCGCAGTTTGCGCTCCTGCAGAGCCGCGCAGTGGTGCGATCTGTCACCGGCCGTTTACCTCGGACATGGCCGATGACAGATCTGAGTACCGGCCCCCGTTGCTGGTACCATGTGACCTGCTGTGACCAATCACAGCAGGTCACATGACAGTTGTATACAATGGATGGCTTCATTCATGCCATCCATTGTATACTAGTGCCTAGCTGTGAATGGTCACAGCGATCACATGCACATGTCATGTGATTAGCTGTGACCAAATCACAGCTAAGCACAAAAGAAAAAAAAACCTGAAAGAATCGATTTCATTGAGGTAAATGCTTGCTTATAGCAAAGTAATTCTTTGCTATAAGCAAATTGTGTACAAAAAATACTGATCACTTACCCAAAGTAGTACAATGTTACTATGGTAACATTGTACTACTTTGATCATAGTAAAATATGAAAAAAAAATTAATAAAAATTTAAAAATAATAAAAAAATATGTTATATGATGACGCTGTACTGCACTGGTGACAGTAAGTAAAAAAAAAATAGTGAAAATAATTTTTTTAATTTTTTAATTTTACGAAAAATTATGAAAAAAAAATACAACTTCAAAAAACTTGCCATTCCTCTTATGAAGTACGTCGGACTGTCTACTCTGCAAAAAGGGGTCATTTGGGGATATCTGTACTGTTCTGACATTCTTGGACCTCAAGAAATTAGATTGGCTGTCAGTACTTCAGGATTGATCAATATTCAGATCTATACCATAGTTTGTGAACTCTATAACTTTCCTACAAACTAAAAAATACATCCTAATTTGGGTTATTTTCACCAAAGACATGTAGAAAAATACATCTCGGCCTAAATTTATGAAGAACAATTATTTATTTGTAAACGTTTATAACAGAAGCAAAGAAAAATGTGTTTTTTTTCAAAATTTTTTGGTCTTTTTTCGTTAATTTAGCAAAATATAAAAACCCCAGCAGTGATTAAATACCACCAAAAGAAAGCTCTAGTTGTGTGAAGAAAATGATAAAATTTTAGTTTGGGTACAATGTTGTATGACCGCGCAATTGTCATTCAAAGTGTGAGAGCGCTGAAACGTGAAAAATGGCCTGGGCAGGAAGGGGTAAAATTGCCCGGTATTGAAATGGATAAATCAGGTGGGTCGGTCCATGAGGGACTGGTATGTAGGGGTAGTTGTAAAATGAGTCCAGCAGGCCCAGATGTGGGACAATTTAGTGGAATAGTCAAGTGCAGTTGAAATCAGTTCCTCCATTTCCACAATTTTACTCAGGTCAGCCAGTCACGTATGGGACGTGGAGGGAGGGCGAGTGGAGCCCCAAAGAGCTGGAAGACAGAGTCTGGCTGCGTTGACCATATGCATGGCTAGGGATTTGAAGTATTGTCCTCTGGGAAGGGGGGAATGATGGAGAAAAACTGGGCAGGAGACAGAGCTAGGGGCAAGGTGGTTACAGACACTACAAGCCTGTGGACCTCCTGCCAGAATGGTTGGATACTCGGACAGGACCACCAAATGTGGAGAAAGGACCCATCTGATGTTCCACATCTCCAACAGCTATTGGGGAAAGAGGGGTTGAAGTGAGAGATTCTCAATGGGGTTCGGTACCATCTCGAAGCCAATTTGTAGTCGTTTTCCTGAGTCAAGACATTAGGGAGCACTTATGGGCATGCATGAATATTTGGTCCCAGTCGGAGTCCGACAGACTGTCTTCCAGGTCTCTGTTCTATGTATGGCAGGAGGGTAAGGAGTCATAAGTCCTGCTCTCAACGAGGAGGGGGTAAATCTCCGAAATCAAATGTTTGTGTGGTTCAGCTTTAGAGCAGAGATTCAGAAGGAGTGAGGGGACGAGTCCAGTCAAGAAACGGTTTGTGTGAGAGCAGAAAGTGTCTTATCTGCAGATAGGCCCAGAAAGGAAAATCTCGGATATTCAGGCTCTCAAGCACCTTGTTTTAGCAGTCAGCAGCAGAGAGGACAGAACTCCTCTACCAGATCCTGCACTTCTTTGTGCATCTGTGGAGAGGCTCATCTCTGCTACTCCTCATCCCAGCAGTCGGCAGCAGAGAGGAGGACAGAACTCCTCCACCAGATCCTGCTCTTCTTTGTGCAGCTGTGGAGAGGCTGATCTCTGCTACTCCCCGTCCCAGCAGTTGGCACCAGAGAGGAGGACAGAACTCCTCCACCAGATCCTGCACTTCTTTGTGCAGCTGTGGAGAGGCTCATCTCTGCTACTCCCCGTCCCAGCAGTTGGCAGCAGATTGGACAGAACTCCTCCACCAGATCCTGCACTTCTTTGTGCAGCTGTGGAGAGGCTCATCTCTGCTACTCCTCATCCCAGCAGTTGGCAGCAGAGAGGACAGAACTCCTCCACCAGATCCTGCACTTCTTTGTGCAGCTGTGGAGAGGCTCATCTCTGCTACTCCCCATCCCACCAGTTGGCAGCAGAGAGGACAGAACTCCTCCACCAGATTCTGCACTTCTTTGTGCAGCTGTGGAGAGGCTCATCTCTGCTACTCCTCATCCCATCAGTCGGCGGCAGAGAGGAGGACAGAACTCCTCCACCAGATCCTGTGCTTCTCTGTGCAGCTGAGGAGGCCCATCTCTGCTACTCCCTGTCCCAGCAGTCAGTAGCAGAGAGGAGGACAGCACTCCTCCACCAGATCCTGTGCTTCTGTTTCCAGCCACAGCACACCCCCATCTCTGTCTCCCCTGGCCTCAGCATCCAGACTCTGGCAGCTGATTCCAGTCCTCCTCCAGACCCTGCACTTTCTGCTTCCCAGCCCTTTCCCCAGCAGCACAAAGTACAATTGGTAATATTTGTCTGATTGAAAAACACAACTTTGTTCCCAAAACTCATTTTCCATAAATTGTAGATAGTTGTAGCCGGCAATATCTGCTGCCATGATGTGTCCTAGACTTCTACTCTCAGAGCGAGTTCTGACCTCTTACTAACCCAGTAATAATGGAATGCAGAGGGAAATGTTTCATATGAGAAAGAGAAGAGACATTTCTATCGTCTTCCAGACACAGCCGGCCCTTTGAGGGCCCCCATATTGCTGGTGTGCCCACAGTGACAGAGTCTGACAGCCCTGCACTAGATGGTCATAGGAAACCACTATATGAAATAAAATACAGACAATATCTCTCATGGCTGATCAAACACATTTCATATTTATTCCACTCATTTTATAAACATAGACCTCTAAGAATTTGTGAAAGATTACACCAAAAAAATGAAAATGTCTGACCCGGTC
The DNA here is from genome assembly GCA_951230385.1 of Staurois parvus. Classification (NCBI taxonomy): domain Eukaryota; kingdom Metazoa; phylum Chordata; class Amphibia; order Anura; family Ranidae; genus Staurois; species Staurois parvus. The sequence continues at coordinate 57,527 of CATNWA010001724.1, read as the reverse complement.
CCACACTTCATCCATGTCTTTGGGGACCTCTCATCTCCGTATGAACTGTTTCTTCCATGGTGAAGATCAGCCATGGAGTATATCTGAGGTGTATATCAGGGTGTGCTTCTTCCCCACATGAGAGCTGGGATGTCCAGCAACATTCATCTAGAAGACATTTCTTACACTCAAGGCACTAATACACCTCCAGGGTTGTGTGGGACCCCTGATGTACAGGAAGACAGGACTTCAGTGAGGAACATTTCCCTCACTCAGGACAGGAAAGTGGTTTCTCTCCCCTGTGTGAGATCTCTGATGTCTGTAAATATGGGACGTCTGTGAAAACATTTCCCGCACTCAGGACAGGAATACAGCTTCTCCCCAGTGTGAGATCTCTGATGTTTATGAAGAATGGACTTCTTTGAAAAACATTTCCCGCACACAGGACAGAAATACGGCTTCTCCCCCGTGTGAGATCTCTGATGTGTGTGAAGACTAGACTTGTATGAAAAACATTTCCCACACTCATAACAGGAATACGGCTTCTCCCCTGTGTGAGATTTCTGATGTCTGTAAACATCAGACTTCAGTGAAAAACATTTCCCGCACTCAGGACAGGAATACGGCTTCTCCCCTGTGTGAGATCTCTGATGTGTGAGAAGACGGGACTTCACTGAAAAACATTTCTCGCACTGTGGACAGGAATACGGCTTCTCCCCTGTGTGAGATCGCTGATGTGTGTGAAGACTAGACTTGTCTGAAAAACATTTCTAACACTCAGAACAGGCATACGGCTTCTCCCCTGTGTGACATCTCTGATGTCTGTAAAGCTAGGACTTCTGTGAAAAACATTTCCCGCACTCAGGACAGGAATACGGCTTCTCCCCTGTGTGAAATCTCTGATGTTTATGAAGAATGGACTTCTTTAACCACTTCCAGACCGGACACTTTTACCCCCTTCCAGGGCAATTTTCAGCTTTCAGCGCTATCACGCTTTGAATGACAATTACGCGGTCATGCAACGCTGTACCCAAATGAATTTTTACCATTTTTTTTGAAACAGATAAAGCTTTATTTTGGTGATATTTATTCACCGCTGGGATTTTTATTTTTTTTGCTATGTAAATGAAAAAAGTCCAAAAATTTTGAAAAAAAAAGTGTTTTATTAATAAAATTTTGCAAATAAATAATATTTCATCATAAATCTTTGCCAAAATTTATTCGGTTATCTTTTTAGTAAAAAAAAAAAAATCCAAATTAGTTTATAACAAAAATTATAAATTTTTAAACATTTTTTTTTTACATTTTTATTTTTTTATATTATTTTTTTTTTTTTTTTACATACTATCACCCTAGCAGTACACTGTCACCATGGTGACACTGTACTACTTGTGGGGGGTGATGAAGATTTTTTTTTTTTTTACACATTTGCTTTTACACCCATATAGGATGTAAAAGCAATCATTTCTCTTTCTCTCTGTCTGCATTCATGTACTGACTGAGCTGTGATTGGTCACAGCTTGTCACATGGTACAAGCCTGTTGTGAATAGCCTTGTACCATGTGACCTCGGTGATCATTCACAGATTTCACACGTAGTAAGCAATGATGTCACAAGTGACATCTTGCTTACTACTTTGCATGTGATCACTGATTGGCCAATCAGTGATCACATGATCAGGACCTCGTACAGAGGTCCTGTCCGACGATTGGTTTTCACTGTGTCCGGAGGACACAGCAGGCACCGGATCGCGGTGCTGCGCGCTCCCAGGGAGCGTGCACAAGCAGGGTGCGGGGAGGCCGTTTATAGACGGCCACCCGACCATGCAGTGCCACCGTCCGGCCGTTTATATGCAACGGCCGGTCGGGAAGTGGTTAAAAAACAATTACCACACTCAGGACAGGAATGTGGCTTCTCCCCAGTGTGAGATCTCTGATGTCTGTAAACTTTAGACTTCTGGGAAAAACATTTCTCACACTCAGGACAGGAATATGGCTTCTCCCCTGTGTGAGATCTCTGATGTGTGTAAAGATGAGACTTCTGTGAAAAACATTTCCCGCACTCAGGACAGGAATACGGCTTCTCCCCCGTGTGAGATCTTCTATGCACATTAAGACCATATTTAGATTGCAAACATTTCCCACACTCAGGGCAGGAATATGGCTTCTCCCCTGTGTGAGATCTTTTATGCACATTAAGATTGTATTTAGATTGGAAACATTTCCCGCACTCAGGACAGGAATACGGCTTCTCCCCCATGTGAGATCTTTTATGCACATTAAGTTTGTATTTAGAACAAAAAACCTTCCCGCACTCAGTACAGGAGAAGCTCTTCCCTGTTGGAAGGCCGGCCCGGTCCCGCACAGTCTGAGGTTCCTCAGGATACGAGGAATCCGATGGTCCATCTACACTGGGTGGTGCCGGATGGACATTGGAGGGAGCCGGGTTTTCTCCTGGACTATACTGTGTGATGTCCTCATCTTCTACTTTCCAGTCTGGAGACAAAGTGAGACAATCCTCGGAGGTTTTCCTCATCTCCCGGCCATGGACTAAAATACAAAGACAAAGAGGATTACTAGACAGGAGCTGATTCGTTCCCCCAAACCAGGACTCCGCCCACATCAGGCAGCTTGATCTCTGAGGAGCTTACAATTCCACCCTCAAGGGAACTAGGAAATGGCTCCTCTGATCTCCTACCAGGTCATTTCTTTATTCATGGACCTTAGTCAGAGAGTGAGGAAACAACCAGGACTGTCTTTTATAGGAGGGACAGTGATGAGGGGATTATAGGACGAGGGTCCCCACCCCCTCTATCACTCATCACCATCTTCCCAACACAAGAAGTACTGCACTTCCTTATTTACTCCATGATTTAGTCATGAAGAACAGCGGGGCTGAGCCCCACCAGAGGTCAGAGAGTGAGGATGGGGGGAGAACAACCAAGATGAAGACTGGACTGATCCTGAAGACCCCCATCATTGGGGTATTGACTCCTCCCTCATTATCACTTTCTGTATAAGGGTCCAAAGTTGGAGGATGTTATCACATTATTATCACCATGTAAAAGTCTGTGCTCCAATCACATCATCCGATATAAAATGTCCAGCTGGGAGGAAATGGGGGGAACAAAAGAGAATCCATATTATGTGTATATATAGCAGTGGGGGGAGGGGGAGAGCAGAAGTCAGGAGCATGTAATGTACAACATAGAGTATATAGTGCAGGGGTCAGGAGTATGTAATGTACAACATAGAGTATATAGTGCAGGGGTCAGGAGTATGTAATGTACAACATAGAGTATATAGTGCAGGGGTCAGGAGTATGTAATGTACAACATAGAGTATATAGTGCAGGGGTCAGGAGTATGTAATGTACAACATGGAGTATATAGTGCAGGGGTCAGGAGTATGTAATGTACAACATAGAGTATATAGTGCAGGGGTCAGGAGTATGTAATGTACAACATAGAGTATATAGTGCAGGGGTCAGGAGTATGTAATGTACAACATAGAGTATATAGTGCAGGGGTCAGGAGTATGTAATGTACAAGTTATATAGTATAAGGGTCAGGACTCACAGTATTAGTATTCTGTAATTAGTAGAAGCTTAAATGTTTACTGTAGACAACATGTAGAGGTGAGCTAGGATTAAACCATTATGAAACCATAAGAGGGGTGGCGGTGGACGTGGTATACTTGGACAGAGGGGTGGCGGTGGACGTGGTATACTTGGACAGAGGGGTGGCAGTGGACGTGGTATACTTGGACAGAGGGGTGGCAGTGGACGTGGTATACTTGGACAGAGGGGTGGCGGTGGACGCGGTATACTTGGACAGAGAGGTGGTGGTGGACGCAGTATATTTGGAAAAGAGGTGGCAGAGGACGCAGTATACGTGGACAGAGGGGTTGCGGTGTGGACACGGTATACGTGGACAGAGGGGTGGCAGTGGATGTGGTATACTTGGACAGAGGGATGGCAGTGGATGTGGTATACTTAAACAGATGGGTGGCAGAGGATGCAGTATAAGTGGACAGAGGGGTGGCGGTGGACATCGTATACTCGGACAGAGGGGTGACGGTGGACGTGATATACTCGGACAGAGGGGTGGCGGTGGACGTGATATACTCGGACAGAGGGGTGGCGCTGGACATGGTAAACTCGGACAGAGGGATGGAGGTAGATGTGGTATACTTGGACAGATGGGTGGCGGTGGACGTGGTACACTTGGAGAGAGGGGTGTTGATGGACGTGGTATACTTGGACAGAGGGGTGGTGGTGTACGTCCACTGCCACGTGGTATACTCGGACAGAGGGATGGCAGTGGATGTGGTATACTTTGACAGAGGGGTGGCGGTGGACGTGGTACACTTAAACAGATGGGTGGCAGAGGATGCAGTATAAGTGGACAGAGGGGTGGCGGTGGACATGGTATACTCGAACAAAGGGGTGACAGTGGACGTGAAATATACTCGGACAGAGGGGTGGCGCTGGACCTGGTAAACTCGGACAGAGGGATGGCAGTAGATGTGGTATACATGGACAGATGGGTGGCGGTGGACGTGGTATACTTGGAGAGAGGGGTGTTGATGGACGTGGTATACTTGGACAGAGGGGTGGTGGTGGACGTGGTATACTTGGAAAGAGGGGTGGTGGTGGACGTGTATACTTGGAAAGAGCGGTGGCGGTGGACGTGGTATACTTGGACAGAGGGGTGGCGGTGGACGTGGTATACTTGGACAGAGGGGTGGTGGGTGGACGTGGTATACTTGGAAAGAGCGGTGGCGGTGGACGTGGTATACTTGGAAAGAGCGGTGGCGGTGGACGTGGTATACTTGGACAGAGGGGTGGCGGTGGACGTGGTATACTTGGACAGAGGGGTGGTGGTGGACGTGGTATACTTGGACAGAGGGGTGGTGGTGTACGTGGTATACTAAGACAGAGGGGTGGTGGTGGATGTGGTATACTTGGACAGAGGGGTGGTGGGTGGACGTGGTATACTTGGACAGAGGGGTGATGGTGGACGTGGTATACTTGGACAGAGGGGTGGCGGGGGATGTGGTATACTTGGACAGAGGGGTGGTGGTGGACGTGGTATACTCGGACAGAGGGGTGGTGGTGGACGTGGTATACTTGGACAGAGGGGTGGCGGTGGACGTGGTACACAGTTCCCCACACACGGCTAATGTGTAAGGTAAAGTCTATGGGCTGGAAAATTCTGAATATAAATGGATAGAAAACTGGCTAAAAGATGGTATTCAGAGAGTAGTGGTTAATGATTCATACTCTGAATGGTCTGGGGGTGTCAGTGGGGTACCCCAAGGTTCAGTGTTATTAGTGGTGTACCCCAAGGTTCAGTGTTATTAGTGGGGTACCCCAAGGGTCAGTGTTATTAGTGGGGTACCCCAGGGTTCAGTGTTATTAGTGGGGTACCCCAGGGTTCAGTGTTATTAGTGGGGTACCCCAGGGTTCAGTGTTGGGACCCTTACTTATTAATATATATATAAACAATATGGGGTGTGAGATTATAAATCCCATTCCAGTCTTTGCAGATGACACCAAGCTGTGCCGGGGAATAACGTCCTTACAGGATGTCTCCAACTTACAAGCCGACCTCAATGCTCTGTGTAATTGGGGGACTATGGGGCCAATGAGGGCTAATGGTGATAAATGTAAGGTTCTGCACTTGGGGGGGCTAAGAATATGCATCATACATACTAGGGGGTACAACATGTATAATACATAAGGGGGGGGATATGATCTCCATGTATAATACATAAGGGGGGATATGATCTCCATGTATAATACATAAGGGGGGATATGATCTCCATGTATAATACATAAGGGGGGATATGATCTCCATGTATAATACATAAGGGGGGGATATGATCTCCATGTATAATACATAAGGGGGGGATATGATCTCCATGTCTAATACATAAGGGGGGATATGATCTCCATGTCTAATACATAAGGGGGGGATATGATCTCCATGTCTAATACATAAGGGGGGGATATGATCTCCATGTCGAATACATAAGGGGGGATATGATCTCCATGTAGAATACATAAGGGGGGATATGATCTCCATGTATAATACATAAGGGGGATATGATCTCCATATATATACATAAGGGGGGATATGATCTCCATGTATAATACATAAGGGGGGATATGATCTCCATGTATAATACATAAGGGGGGATATGATCTCCATGTATATAATACATAAGGGGGGATATGATCTCCATGTATAATACATAAGGGGGATATGATCTCCATGTATAATACATAAGGGGGGATATATGATCTCCATGTATATAATACATAAGGGGGGGATGATCTCCATGTATAATACATAAGGGGGGATATGATCTCCATGTATAATACATAAGGGGGATATGATCACCATGTATAAACATAAGGGGGGATATGATCTCCATGTATAATACATAAGGGGGGATATGATCTCCATGTATAATACATAAGGGGGGGGATATGATCTCCATGTATAATACATAAGGGGGGATATGATCACCATGTATAATACATAAGGGGGGATATGATCTCCATGTATAATACATAAGGGGGGGATATGATCACCATGTATAATACATAAGGGGGGGATATGATCTCCATGTATAATACATAAGGGGGGGATATGATCTCCATGTATAATACATAAGGGGGGATATGATCTCCATGTATAATACATAAGGGGGGATATGATCTCCATGTATAATACATAAGGGGGGATATGATCTCCATGTATAATACATAAGGGGGGATATGATCTCCATGTATAATACATAAGGGGGGATATGATCTCCATGTATAATACATAAGGGGGATATGATCTCCATGTATAATACATAAGGGGGGGTATATGATCTCCATGTATAATACATAAGGGGGGATATGATCTCCATGTATAATACATAAGGGGGATATGATCTCCATGTATAATAGATAAGGGGGGATATGATCACCATGTATAATACATAAGGGGGGATATGATCTCCATGTATATAATACATAAGGGGGGGTATGATCTCCTAGTATAAATACATCATGGTTAATATAATGAACTCGGTGTAGTTATTCCCCCTGAGGTCATCACAGAGGACAAGGGGGATCTTTCACGTCTGGATGAAAAATAAATGTAATCTCCAAACACGGAAAGGTTTCTTCACAGTAAGAGCTGTGAGAATGTGGAATAGACTCCCTCAAGAGTTGGTTGTTTCCACTCAGTGAATTGCTGTAGGAAAGTCCTGGATTCTTTCTTGGATACACAGAATAAGGATAACTGGATATAACATTTATAGGGAAGTTGATCCAGGGAATATCCGATTGTCTCTCTCGGGGATCAGGGAGGAATTGTTTCCCCTGCAGGAGCAGATTGGATTGTGCTTTGCTGGGTTTTTGTCTTCTGTGGATCAGCTGTGGGTGTCGGATTATAACTTTTATTTTAATGGTTCAAGTAGATGGAATGTCTTTTTTTCAGCCAGACTAACTATGTAACTATGTAGGTCCCACACCGCTGCCTCCCATCTCCTGAGACTGCACTCAGTGACTTGGGTCTGAGACACTACAGACATATCCCTCCACCCGGCACAGGTGACAATACTGGGAGAATTGCTATGTCACACACCATGAGGAAGGAAGATCAAAAGCACACACCCCAGGTAGTGCCTAGGTCTAGTAACACTTATGGTGAAATGAACATTTTGCTGCCAGCTGAACCCCAGAACCTCCATAAATCCAGTCTAGATACATAAATTGTGTCTGCAGCACAGAGAAGGAAGATTATCCGAGAGAAATCCAGGAATACAGGACGGGGAACACAGCTCAGGAAAGTGACCAGGGGATTACAGGCTGATATCACCCAGTCCCCCGCCCTACTCTGGACCAATCAGTGAGCAGTATGGGTGGAGGAATGGATTTAGTGTTCATGACCCACCTGTGCTGATCTCTGTAGGAGTGTCCTCCTCTATAAATGTCCCCGTAATATTCCATCCTCCTCCATAGACTGCTGATCATCCCTCACATACGCCTCTTCTTCTTCTGCTTTCACCTCAAATTCTATATCGATTGGATCTCCACTCTAAATCAAGGAAATGAGAGGAAATATCATCTGTAAAATGTAAGATTTATGATTGTGACATCACACACAAAAATCCACACATTGTCTCCCTTCACAGAAGCAGATCACATGTGATATGTCGGTACATTTCCCCTAAATACCGCATGCCATCCTGAAACTGTCCATTTCCTATCCCGTGTTGCGGTATTGACCACAAACACTGAACACGCTCAGTAAATACCGCATGAACAGGCGTTACATTCACAGAAGGAAATAAAGAATGAAATGCATGCGGTCATTAATTAGTGGTGGAGACATGCGGCATTCAGAAATGTGTACTGCTTGGTAAAGAGTGGGCGGCCGCTGGCATCCTTAACAACCAGTAAACAACATGGTTGTTAGGGAGTGAGCGGCCGCTGCATCCAAACCAACCGATAAATCTAAAAAAAAAGAATTACTGGAAAGGAAAATTAAGAAAATGGCGTGGGGTCCCCCCCTTTGGGGGGTCTAGTATGGATTTGGAGGGGGAACCCTTGCCAAAATGAAAGAAACACATACCAGACCCTTATCTGGCATGCAGCTCGGCAGGTCAGTAAACAGGGGGATGAGAAAGTGACCCCCCCATCCTGAAACATACCAGGCCACGTGCCCTTAACATGGAGTGGATGCTCTGGGGCGGGGGGGGGGGAGGCTTTGCTCCCTCAGAGCACCTTGTCCATGTTGATGGGGACAAGGGACTCTTCCCCACAACCCAGGCTAGTGGCTGTGGGGGTTTGCAGGCAGGGGACTTACAACATTTAACAAAGAGGCCCTCAGATCCCTCACCCCATGTGAATGAGTATGGGGTACATGTACCCCTAATTAGTAGTCACCACAAAAAAAGTATTCTGTTAAATAGACAGCAGGGCAGTTTTTGACAAGTCCCTTTATTAAAAAAGGAAAACTAAATCAAAATGTCCCCCCGGATGTAGATCCATCATCAATCACGATGCTCGCGCTGTCACCACTGACTAGGAAAGAAAAGCTCCGCTCCCAATGAAGACTTCCCTCTGTCTGACAGCTCTGCTGCCTCCTGCCACTAAATATACTAAGGGGCGGTGCCACTCGGTGACGTCACTGACCGGGGGCATGTTGTATTGGTGATGTCACTGACCGGGGCATGTTGTATTGGTGACGTCACTAACCGGGCATGTTGTATTGGTGATGTCACTGACCGGGCATGTTGTATTGGTGACATCACAAGAGGGCAAGGCCACCCAGTGATGTCACTGGGTAGTAGCACTCCTTAGTTTAATTTAGAAGTGGGAGGCGGCGGAGCTGTAAGACGGCAGGAGGGGATCTTTGTTTTTTCTTTGAGTCAGCGATGACAGCGAGTATCATGATTGGATCATTGATGGATCTACATCAGGGGGATAATTTTCTTTATTTTTGTTTTGTCAAAAATGTATTCCAGGGTTATTTTTACCCTTTTTGGTGAATGAATAGGGGTACTATGTACTCTATACTCATTCACATTGTGGGGGGGGATCTGGGGTCCTCCTTGTTAAAAGTGGTATCCATAATTCTAATAATTCGCCCACCCACAGCTCCCCACAACCACTGCACAGGGATGTGGGTAAGGGAGACCCTTTTCCTTATTGAGGGTATGTGGCCTGGTATGGTTCAGGAGGAAGGTGGGCACTCACTAAGGGTCTGGTATTGATTTTGGAGGGGAACCCACACCTTTAATTTTATTATTTTGGCATCGGGGTTTCCCCTCAAAATCTATACCAGACTTTGAACTTGGTGGCCGTCCGCTGCTCCTTGTTTACTGGTTGTTGGGGACACTGGCGGCTGCCCTCCCTTAACAACAAGCTATTTACAAGTGTTGCTATGGACACCAGTGGTAAATTACCCCGCAGGATTCACTACTAAAAAACAGAATGCAGCGTCTTACTACATACTGGGATACGGGAAGATACCGCTTTGTGATTGGAGCCCATAGTCTCTACAAGTCCATGTTCTAGATTCTCCATCCCACCAACCTTGTAATAGTGAGGGATGGTGTGACCTTCCTGTGTGGAATCCCGGGAATACAGAGGACGGGGACATCTCTCTGGTGGGTTCCTGGTATTAGGTGGCTCCATCATATCCTTGTGTCCTTCTGAAAACTCCTCCATCACTCCATACTCCTCATCCTCCTCTTTATACTCTTCTTTAACATCAATATTATCATCCCCGAGGATTCCACTCTGAAAGATATAAATAAAACATTCATTGTAACAAACATGCTGTGTATAAATCACAACTACCAATAATTGTCATCATCTACCTGATGATGGTGAGGGATGGTGTGACCTTCCTGTGTGGAATCCCGGGAATACAGAGGACGGGGGACATCTCTCTGGTGGGTTCCCATGACTGGATCCATCTGTAGGAAACACACACACTGACTGAATCCATTGTTTTCTATGTGTTTATCAGATGATGGGGGATCTAGGTGGATCCTCCGTACTGCTCTCTCCTTTACAATAAAGTCTCCTCTTACCCGGTGATGTGAGGGGCGGCTGATTGTCCATCATGACGTCCTTGTAGAGATCCTTGTGTCCTTCTAAATACTCCCACTCCTCCATGGAGAAATAGACAGTGACACCCTGACACCTTATAGGAACCTGACACACACAATGATACAGTCACCATCCAGACACATCCCTTGTCTGTTACTGGAGAATGTCCCAGAATTCCCGGCACCGCTCACCTCTCCTGTCAGCAGCTCCATCATCTTCTTGGTGACTTCTAGAATCTTCTGCATGTTGAGTCTCTCAGGGTTTAGGGGAGTCACATGGAGGCACTGTGATGGTCATATGATCACCTGACTTCAATTTCTGTATTGAGGAACCAATAGGAATATCATGTTAGAATCCCAGAATCCTCCTCACCTCTCTGGTCAGGTCTGTGTTTTAGTAATAGAGATGAGAGTGATGTCATGTGACCTCCCAGAATCCTCCTCACCTCTCTGGTCAGGTCTGTTTTATTAATAGAGATGAGAGTGATGTCATGTGACCTCCAAGAATCCTCCTCACCTCTCCGGTCAGCAGGTAGATGATCTCCAGGGTGAGGTTTAGTATCTTCTCAGCATGTGACTCCGGTCCTCCTCCATCCTCATTGGTGCCATCATGTGATCTATACAGGTCTCCTTGTAGACGGATAACTTTGGGAAATGAAAGTAAGAATGATTTGGATGGTATTGGTCACACAATAATAGGATGTGGATGTGAGGGGGGAATAGGAGGGTTGCTGGACATTGAAGAATTACTGCCCCCATGGGAACACATTTAGTTTGGACTCAGGGATTTACAAATCCTATCTCTTGACTCTCGGGACATGTAGTTCCGGGCGCAGTGCAGGATGTTTTCTTACATTTATCCCTGTTGCAGGCAAGCAGCAGCTAGGCACGCTCAGTGTCTGTGACACTTGTTCAGACAGCACACTTCCCCCCTCCCTCCCCGCATAGACGGGGGAGGAGAGAGATTCTGTTTTGCTCCGCCTCTTCCCGCCCCGCTCTGCTCTGTGGCTGCCCCCCGTCTATGGGCGGGAAATTTGAAGATCCATCCGGTTGTACAATTGGCGATGTCTGAGCCTGCAGAGAGCAGCCTGGGGTGAGCGATCTCTGCTCTACCATGGAGCTTTCCCCCACCTCCTTCCCTTCTCTCCTTATCTACCTCCCCCTCCCTGTTCTTCCAGGAGCTTCACACTTCCCTATTCCATGTCCAGTTAGCAGCTGCGCTCTGATGTAAGGGGGGGGGGACTCCGCTGAGCTCTGACGTAAGGGGGGGGGGGGGTGGACACTCCGCTGGACGCCGAGACGTAAGGGGGGGGGACACTCCGCTGGACGCCGAGACGTAAGGGGGGGGACACTCCGCTGGACGCCGACACGTAAGGGGGGGGGGACACTCCGCTGGACGCCGACACGTAAGGGGGGGGACACTAATAAATACGCTCCGCTGGACGCCGACGTAAGGGGGGGACACTCCCGCTGGACGCCGACGTAAGGGGGGACACTCCGCTGGACGCCGACGTAAGGGGGGGGACACTCCGCTGGACGCCGACGTAAGGGGGGGGACACTCCGCTGGACGCCGACGTAAGGGGGGGACACTCCGCTGGACGCCGACGTAAGGGGGGGACACTCCGCTGGACGCCGACGTAAGGGGGGGACACTCCGCTGGACGCCGACGTAAGGGGGGGACACTCCGCTGGACGCCGACGTAAGGGGGGGACACTCCGCTGGACGCCGACGTAAGGGGGGGACACTCCGCTGGACGCCGACGTAAGGGGGGGGGACGCCGACACTCCGCTGGACGCCGACGTAAGGGGGGGGGACACTCCCGCTGGACGCCGACGTAAGGGGGGGACACTCCGCTGGACGCCGACGTAAGGGGGGGACACTCCGCTGGACGCCGACGTAAGGGGGGGGACACTCCGCTGGACGCCGACGTAAGGGGGGGGACACTCCGCTGGACGCCGACGTAAGGGGGGGACACTCCGCTGGACGCCGACGTAAGGGGGGGACACTCCGCTGGACGCCGACGTAAGGGGGGGAACACTCCGCTGGAACGCCGACGTAAGGGGGGGACACTCCGCTGGACGCCGACGTAAAGGGGGGACACTCCGCTGGACGCCGACGTAAGGGGGGGACACTCCGCTGGACGCCGACGTAAGGGGGGGACACTCCGCTGGACGCCGACGTAAGGGGGGGACACTCCGCTGGACGCCGACGTAAGGGGGGGACACTCCGCTGGACGCCGACGTAAAGGGGGGGGACACTCCGCTGGACGCCGACGTAAGGGGGGGACACTCCGCTGGACGCCGACGTAAGGGGGGGACACTCCGCTGGACGCCGACGTAAGGGGGGGACACTCCGCTGGACGCCGACGTAAGGGGGGGGACACTCCGCTGGACGCCGACGTAAGGGGGGGACACTCCGCTGGACGCCGACGTAAGGGGGGGACACTCCGCTGGACGCCGACGTAAGGGGGGGGACACTCCGCTGGACGCCGACGTAAGGGGGGGACACTCCGCTGGACGCCGACGTAAGGGGGGGACACTCCGCTGGACGCCGACGTAAGGGGGGGACACTCCGCTGGACGCCGACGTAAGGGGGGGGACACTCCGCTGGACGCCGACGTAAGGGGGGGACACTCCGCTGGACGCCGACGTAAGGGGGGGACACTCCGCTGGGACGCCGACGTAAGGGGGGGACACTCCGCTGGACGCCGACGTAAGGGGGGACACACTCCTGGGACGCCGACGTAAGGGGGGGGACACTCCGCTGGACGCCGACGTAAGGGGGGACACTCCGCTGGACGCCGACGTAAGGGGGGGACACTCCGCTGGACGCCGACGTAAGGGGGGGACACTCCGCTGGACGCCGACGTAAGGGGGGGACACTCCGCTGGACGCCGACGTAAGGGGGGGACACTCCGCTGGACGCCGACGAGTAAGGGGGGGACACTCCGCTGGACGCCGACGTAAGGGGGGGACACTCCGCTGGACGCCGACGTAAGGGGGGGACACTCCGCTGGACGCCGACGTAAGGGGGGGACACTCCGCTGGACGCCGACGTAAGGGGGGGACACTCTCCGCTGGACGCCGACGTAAGGGGGGGGGACACTCCGCTGGACGCCGACGTAAGGGGGGGACACTCCGCTGGACCCCGACGTAAGGGGGGACACCCGCTCCGGACGCCGACGTAAGGGGGGGGACACTCCGCTGGACGCCGACGTAAGGGGGGGACACTCCGCTGGACGCCGACGTAAGGGGGGGACACTCCGCTGGAACGCCGACGTAAGGGGGGGGACACTCCGCTGGACGCCGACGTAAGGGGGGGGACACTCCGCTGGACGCCGACGTAAGGGGGGGGACACTCCGCTGGACGCCGACGTAAGGGGGGGGACACTCCGCTGGACGCCGACGTAAGGGGGGGACACTCCGCTGGACGCCGACGTAAGGGGGGGACACTCCGCTGGACGCCGACGTAAGGGGGGGACACTCCGCTGGACGCCGACGTAAGGGGGGGACACTCCGCTGGGACGCCGACGTAAGGGGGGGACACTCCGCTGGACGCCGACGTAAGGGGGGGACACTCCGCTGGACGCCGACGTAAGGGGGGGGACACTCCGCTGGACGCCGACGTAAGGGGGGGACACTGTTCCGCTGGACGCCGACGTAAGGGGGGGGACACTCCGCTGGACGCCGACGTAAGGGGGGGACACTCCGCTGGGACGCCGACGTAAGGGGGGGACACTCCGCTGGACACCGACGTAAGGGGGGGACACTCCGCTGGACACCGACGTAAGGGGGGGACACTCCGCTGGACACCGACGTAAGGGGGGGACACTCCGCTGGACACCGACGTAAGGGGGGGACACTCCGCTGGACACCGACGTAAGGGGGGGGACACTCCGCTGGACACCGACGTAAGGGGGGGGGGGGACACTCCGCTGGACACCGACGTAAGGGGGGGGACACTCCGCTGGACACCCGACGTAGGGGGGGACACTCCGCTGGACACCGACGTAAAGGGGGGGGAACACTCCGCTGGACACTGATGTAAGGTGGTAAAGATGGGGACTTTGATGCAAGGGGGGACTCTTATGTGAACACGGTGCTAATCCTGACTGCTGCACTCTACAGTTGCAAGAAAAAGTATGTGAACCCCTTGGGATTACGTGGAGTTTTGCATGAATTGGGCATAAAATGTGCTCTGAACGTCACAACAATAGAACACAGTCTGCTGAACATAATACTACACAAACATTAGATGTTGCCAAGGTTTAATTGCACATAACATGTAAACATTCACAGTGCAGGGAGGAAAAAGTATGTGAGGCTGTCAGGAATGGGGACTCACCAATGGTGGTGGGACTCACCTGCCTTGTGGACTGCAGTACCAAGGCTGGCCAGCGGGTGCTCTCTCAGCAGCCAGAATCTCACTCCTGCAATCAGGCCATCACCTGAGGCTGATTGCAGGAGGTGTATTTAAGCAGGACCAGGCCTGTGATCAGTGCCTTGGTGTGGTTTCCCATGAGCCCCCTGTACCTTGTATCCTGTGTTCCTGTTCTTCTGACTATCTGATTTGTTGCCGACCCTGCCTGATCCTGACCTCTGCTGACTTCTCTTGCTTGATCCCTGGCTTGTTTGACTACTCTCTCCTGGACATCCCTAATCTGATCTGAACTCCTGTTACCAACCTCAGCAAGTGACCCGACTACTCTTCTGCCTAGTACCACGCTGACCCGCTGTTACCGACCCGGCCCATCTGACCACGCTAATTACTCATCCATCCATCCTGCACGGATCCAGCCATCCCGGCTCACACCTTCTGCCTCTTCACATCAGGCTCTCTACCTGCATATACCTCTGGCGGTACCCTCTCTCCACGAGCAGGTGTACTCGGGCCGTGACCTGGTTCCTGTCTGCTCCAAGTCCATCCCCACCATCAGGGGCCCTGGTGAAATAGCAGACTGGGACTTAGACTCTGCGCCCTGGGGAATCCTGTCCTGAGGACTGCTAGAGGTACCACCAGACGGTTGTTAACAGAACCATACGGCCGGCCTGACCATTAAACCTCTCCAGCCCTGACTACGCCTGTGTTCCTGCACATACTAATATTAGTGGAAGGTTGGTGTGTTTACTGTGCGTTTGTATATTTGGGTGGCCAATAATAAATTATATTGTTGTTATATCATTCCTGAAGCTGTTACTTCCTTGTGTCAGTCCAACACATTTTCTGGTCACCACCCGGATCTCTGACAGAGGCCCCTAGATAATGACTTCTCCCAGAGCTAATTGGAGCCAGGAGTGAGCCAACCTTGACTCCAATCAGTGTGATGATATTGGATGTGTTGCTGACAGCTGTCCTGCCCTTAAAAAACACACACCTGTTTTGGATTTGCTGGTTTTAAGAAGCACTGTCTGATGTGAACCATGCCTCGCAGAAAAGAGCTCTCAGAAGACCTACCATCAAGAATTGTTGACTTGCATGAAGCTGGAAAGGGTACAAAAGTATCTCCAAAAGCCTTGATGTTCATGTGTCCACGGTAAGACAGACTGTCTACAAATGGAGAAAGTTTAGCACTGTTGCTACTCTCCCTAGGTGGTCGTCCTGTAAAAATGACTGCAAGAGCACAGCGCAGAATGCTGCATGAGGTAAAGAAGAATCCCAGAGTGTCAGCTAAAGACCTACAGAAATCTCTGGCACATGCTAACATTTTTGTTGACACATCTACAATAAGGAAAACATGAAACAAGAATGGAGTACATGGGAGGACACCACGGAGGAAGCCATTTGCTGTCCAAAAAAGAATATTGCAGCACGCTTTGAAGTTTGCCAAAGAGCACCTGGATGTTCCACAGCACTACTGGCAAAATATACTGTGGGACAGATGAAACCAAGATTGAGTTGTTTGGGAAGAACACACAACACTGTGTGGAGAAAAAAAGGCCAGCACACCAACATCAAAACCTCATCCCCCACTGTGAAACATGGCGGAGGGAGCATCATGGTTTGGGGCTGCTTTGCTGCCTCAGGGCCTGGACGGATTGTTGTCATTGATGGGAAAATGAATTCCAGAGTTTATCAAGACATTTTTGCAGGAAAACGTACGACCATCTGTCCGCCAACTGAAGCTCCGCAGAGGATGGGTGTTGCAACAGGACAATGACCCAAAGCATACAAGTAATTCAACAAAACAATGGCTGCAACAGCACAGAATACGCCTTCTGGAGTGGCCCAGTCAGAGTCCTGACCTCAACCGATTGAAATGCTGTGGCATGACCTTAAGAGAGCGATTCACACCAGACATCCCAAGAATATTGCTACACTGAAACAGTTTTGTGAAGAGGAGTGGTCCAAAATGACTCCAGATCATTGTGCAGGTCTGATCTGCAACTACAGGAATCGTTTGGTTGAGGTTATTGCTGCCAAAGGAGGGTCAACCAGTTATTAAGTCCAAAGGTTCACATACTTTTTCCTCCCTGCACTGTGAATGTTTACATGTTATGTGCAATTAAACCATGGCAACATCTAATGTTTGTGTAGTATTATGTTCAGCAGACTGTGTGTTCTTCTATTGTTGTGACTTAGATGACGTTCAGAGCACATTTTATGCCCAATTCATGCAAAACTCCACGTAATCCCAAGGGGTTCACATACTTTTTCTTGGAACTGTATATGTTGTGTTTGTACTTACTCCTGGCCCCTGCACTCTATATGTTGTGTTTGTACTTACTCCTGGCCCCTGCACTCTATACATTATGTTGTATGTAGACCTGACTAAGATGTTCATTGTCCCAACAGTTGCTGGTTGGAATGAAATCCTTCTTTAAGGTCGGCTCATTAACCACTTCCCGACCCGGCCGTTGCATATAAACGGGTCCGGGACGGTGGCACTGCAGGGTCGGGTGGCCGTCTATAAACGGCCTCCCCGCACCCCTGCTTGTGTGCGCTCCCTGGGAGTGCGCAGCACCGCGATCCGGTGCCCGTTGTGTCCTCCGGACACAGTGAAACACCGATCGTCGGACAGGACCTCTGTACGAGGTCCCGATCATGTGATCACTGATTGGCCAATCAGTGATCACATGCAAAAAGTAGTAAGCAAGATGTCACTTCTGACATCATTGCTTACTATGTGTGAAATCTGTGAATGATCACAGAGGTCACATGGTACAAGGCTATTCACAAAAGCCTTGTACCATGTGACAAGCTGTGACCAATCACAGCTCACTCAGTTCTTCTCAATGAGTGCAAGAATGCACACAGAGAGAAAGAGAAATGATTGCTTTTACATCCTATATGGGTGTAAAAGCAATCAGTGAAAAAAAAAAAAAAAAAAAATCTTCATCACCCCCTCACAAGTAGTACAGTGTCACCATGGTGACACTGTACTGCTAGGGTGACAGTATGTAAAGAAAAAAAATAAAAATAAAAAATAATAATATAAAAAAATAAAATAAAAATGTAAAAAAAATGTTTAAAAATTATAATTTTTGCTTATAAACTAATTTGTTTTTGTTTGTTTTTTTTTATTACTAAAAAGATAACGGAATAAATTTTGGCTAAGATTTATGATGAAATATTATTTATTTGCAAACTTTTATAAAAAAAACACTTTTTTTCTAAATTTTTGGACATTTCATTTACAAGCAAAAAAAATACAAATCCCAGTGGTGAATAAATACCACCAAAATAAAGCTTTATCTATCTCAAAAAAATGGTAAAAAATTAATTTGGGTACAGCGTTGCATGACCGCGCAATTGTCATTCAAAGTGTGATAGCACTAAAAGCTGAAAATTGCCCTGGTCAGGAAGGGGGTAAAAGTGTCCGGTCTGGAAGTGGTTAAGGCAGTCCCATACATTACTCATATTGTTCATCCAATCAGTGGGCTGAACAGAAAACAAAATGATCCAATCCTGGAGGACACTGGAGCTTGATTTGTCTGCTCAGCATGTGCTTGTACTGAGCACCCAAGTGCTCCCATGTGCATCAACCTTCATATTCTCCACCCTGGCAAAGTCATTTCATGCTATAAAGGGACATCCATCCATTGACAGTCCTTCGTGATAAAACGTCTCATTCAGTAATTAGAACAATAAACACCGGATTTAATATGGTTTGGGTTCAATTATTATTTTTATCAGCACAAGTAGATTGTCATGAGGGACAAGTAGTTTGGGACCCCGATTTAGACCCTTAGACAAATAGTTTTTTGATAAATTTCCACATCGCTGGAACTAGTTAACGTTTAGTACATTTTCAAGGTCCTGGGTCCTCGGCTTGCTGGATCAGAAATCCCCTTTTCTCTGTTGGGTTTGTTTGGTCTCTGAACTGGTTTTGATGAGTATTAGATCTGCAGACAAGGAATGATAAATACGATCCTTCCTATGACTTGTTTGCTCTGAGGCCGTGCTGTGAGGTCAATGTTGGGTCATCATGAGGTCCAGGAAGGGGAACTTGATGACTTTTGATTGGAGTTGCTGGATAATCAGGATAATTGCCCGATATCCGGCTGCAAGGTCCCAATCTCCGGCAGCCTGCTGACTGACAGGAGTGATGTCACTGTCACTCTCTGCAGGAAGAGAAGGGATTGGATTGGTTAGCAGGAGAATGCTGCTGGTGGAGCAGAGAGAGCTTTGGGGGAGGACTCTGTTCTCCTCCCTCCAATGGCAGCTCAGTGTGGGTAGGAGGGGGACAACAGGGGATGACCTTTGGTTGTCAAATATACTGTAATATCCAGGACATTGTACAGAGTGGTGGTGGGTTCCTGGGGCTCTGAATTCCAGCACTGAGCACTGCCAGGGCCTGTGTCATGGGAACGTATAGGACTGTCTCCAGAAGATGTATAGCACTGACCCCTGACTACCTGTTAGTCTATGCTGAGCATACAGACCTCCTTTAGAAACAAGTGCCCACCAAGGGGTGAAGAACTGTCCTTCATTCCACTTGGACAATATTATTTGACCGGTGAGATGGTAAGAAGGTGAAGGTTGCCTTTTTTTCTTGGCTGTAGTTCTGTAAGGTGGACTGAAAGTAAGTTCAGGTAGAAAGACCATCATAGACCAACAGCCCCCTCCCTAACTCAGCGACTCCCTGAGCCATAGTACCTCCTCTTCTCTCAGAGATCTCCTATCAAGGACCCAAAATCTTCAGCTACTCTACCCCCTCAGAGAACTTGAACTCCACTACCCTCCAAGGGGGCCCCAAAGTCCTCCATCCTCTGTACCCCCAAAGAGACCCCTCAGCTCCCCTTCATCCATCAGAACCCTTAGAGGACCATATTACTAGAATTTATCTCCACAATGAGGAGAATGTTCCGGCCCCGGAAGTGGGGGAATGTTCTGCCCCTGAAGTGGTTAATTAATCTGGGTTCCCACACTATATATGTGTGTATCATCATCTGCTGGAGATAAAAGACGTCACAGTGACTATGGAGGAATAGGACAGACATGACTATGGAGGAAGAGGACGAACATGACGGGGGGTTACTGGGTGTAAATAGGAAATAACAGCTTATTACCTCCTCTGTTGCCACTTTCACCAACGTCTCCTTGCTGTTTTCTACCATATGGAACTTCCTGTCTTTATTCCAGATGACTTCCTGTCTTTACCTGACATCACTTCCTGTTTGTACCTGACATCACTTCCTTTCTGTATTCCATAGAGACCTTCTGTTTAGGTATAAGTGAGATCACCACCTTGTGGATTTCAGAGGAACTGCAGAAACATAAAAATATCTACCTTACAGGGCTACCAGGGAAGTTCAAAAATAATAAATAATAATAATAAATAGTTCTTATGTTTAAATAAAGATATTTTATTACATATAGAAAAGTCTTAAAAAACACAGAACACAAAAACCAAATGTATAGTTAATAAAACAGATACCACCAAAACTGATCCTTTTGTTGTAGAAAATGCAAAAAAATACATCCTAAAGCATAAGAATATATATCAATCCACTCATAATGAAGATGTTAGACATAAATGACAAGGATGTAATGGTCACAGAGGAATGGTGGTGGAGATCTCTCACAGTAAGAACACTTCCTTGAATGGTTCTATAAATAAAGAATGAATCCTGGAGGGAATAAAGCTGTAAAAGCAATAAATAATATATAAACTGGGCCATCCACTTCATCCATAAAGACATTGTGATTGAAGATCTTCTAGATCACATAGAAGGAGGACTCATCCATGATTTCATACATTTGTTTGGAAGGATAGAACAATCCTCAGAAGGGAACATGTAGGATGACAGGAAAGGCTCCTGACTGGTGAGATCCTCCAAACATAATGATGACATCCATGAACTGGAGCGAGCTCGTTGGGGTGATAAAGCCAATCTGGAAACACTGTGTAGACGTTCTCCAAGAAACTCAGCACACTCCAGGTGTGGAGAAAGTCTCAAGGTGGGTATAGCCTGTCATTTATCATAGTTAGACATGTCCACACATGGACTTCCACAAAGTCAAAAAAAAATAATAATATAAAAAAATAAAATGATAAAATAATGTTAAAATATTTTTTTAAAAATTATAATTTTTGGTTATAAATTAATTTGGGTTATTTTTTGTTTTTCTAAAAAGATAACGGAATACATTTTGGCCCAAGATGTATGATGAAATATTTATTTGCAAAATTTTATAAGAAAAACACTTTTTTTCAAAATTTTTGGACTTTTGCATTTATAAAGCAAAAAAAATAAAAATACCACCAAAATAAAGTTTTATCTGTCTCAAAAAATGCTAAAAAAATCATATGGGTACAGTGTTGCATGACTGCGCAATGGTCATTCAAAGTGTGACAACGCTGAAAGCTGAAAATTGGCCTTGGCAGGAAGGGGGGGGAAAGTGTCTAAACTTGGAGTGGTTAAGGAGGGGTGGGTTCCCACAGGTCCACCTGCCTTGGTTTAGGGGGGCTAGCCATTAAATACATGTGCCTCTACTATGGGGGTTCAATTAATTTGTAGCGTTAGGACTACAGAATATCGGGGTGCCGTGACGAGGCTCTGTAGCTTACAATGTGATTGCAAATGTGTGCTAACTAAACCCATTTTTAACGCATACTGTTAGACGGGGTAATTTGATTTGTTTGCAGGCTGGCTGGCAAGTTGAGCCGGGAAACTTTTCTCTTTTGTTGTGTGACTGCGTTGCGCTCGTTCAAGTGCTTCCTCTGCTGTGAGAAGGCCAGTTATAGACCTGGGGCAGTGGCCATTTCTTGTATACTATCAGGGTGAGCAAGCTAGTGCTTGACAGTCCCCACGGGCCTCTCAGTGTTGGGTACCCTAGTACTTTTTAATGTATATTTTTATAAACAATAGTCGAGTGGTGTGAGATTCTACTAATCCACCTTGTTAGACTCAGAGTGCTTGGAAAAGATTTGTTCACTCCCGACCACTAGCTGCCTCTGACCAGACCTCCTCTCGAAGCGGTAACTAACAGGTCCTTCTGAAACAGAGCTGATACATGCCCCTCTCTGTCACAACTTACGTTAGAACCGACCTGCACATGACGTCGATTGTGCTCAGTATGATTAGGGAGGAGCTATAGACACACGGGTCCAGATGATGGGATAACTGCGTGAGTAGAGCAGCTGTAGGTACTGCTCATAGAGCACTTGGTGGGGGTGCATATGAGGAGTATAGCATTCAGTCATGATCATGTACATAGGGAGGATCAACATAGACTTTGAGAGGAGATCAATGGCTCGGTGAGAAGGATACTCAGGAGAACTGTCCAAAGCCTGAGGTCGGAGAGCGGAATGAGTCAATCCGGTCAGTATCTATAGGGATGTCTGGAGCGACTCGAGTCAGACTGGTGTGAGCAAGTATCTTCGGGGGAGTGCCAAGCGCAGATGTAATAAACCCCTAAGGTAGGCAGAGGGCATCGAAACACTTACATTGGCGCCCCCTATAGGTAGGGTCTACTCGCACGGTGCCCGTTTTCAAATTCAATTACTGCGGCTGTGGCTCTACTATCATGGTGGAGAAGGATCTGGGGAGGGTATTCTAATGGATGTGTAGAAGGACTTTCGGATAGGGTCATGGGATGGGAGAGAGATCAGTTAGATGGGGGGGGATGCAATGCGCTCTCTAGTAGGAAGGTACTCCTGGACCTGCACTCTTCTACCCCCGACAACAGCAAGCCTACAGAATAGGCGCAAAAAGAGCGGACGTCAGATGTCCACGAGATAGGAGATTCTGCGGTGGATGGTCGATACTGGGTGATGAGAAGGAATCTTGGGGGGCACTTGCGGCGAAGAGTAGAGTATCTGGGAGGCTAGTTAGTCAATAATGGCTGGCTGAAGCTATCCTGAGTGAGCAGTGATCAATGTGTGGAGATGGAATCTGGAGGGAGGTACCATGGTGTGAGTAGGATATTGTGAGAGCAGCTCAAGAGTGGAGGACAGAGCTTGTGCACAGGCGGGGTATGGGAGTTACCAGTATCTCTCAGGTTCTTGTTAAACTGATGGAAGTTGGGGTCTTCAGCTGATGACACTTTCGCATTGGTGCACTTACACTCCTATGGTAAAGTGAGTCAGTGTAGATCGTGCGGATTTGCTGGCAGAACAAACTCACGTGTGTGTCGTTGTAGTTTGTGTGAGGCCAATCTAGCATAAATCCCCCCCCGGTGTGCGATGGGGGGATCAGATGGAGAAGAAGGATCTGTGGGGGGTCAGGATATGTAAGTTTAGAGAAGGATCTGGGGGAGGTGAGCAACTAGTGTTTCGGCTAGATAGTGATGCTCGGGTTCGCTTGGTCATCGCCGGATAATGGCCAAGGGGATGCTGCAGTGATAATCCTGCTCACCAGAACCCGGGTCGGCAATACGGTGGGAGGACACGGATACTAGAGGGGAGCCTATGGATGGATGACTGGACCAGCTTGAATAATAGTGGCCAGCGAGATGTCACAACTGCTGCGGGTTGTTCGTATACACTGCGAGCAGAAAGACTGCATGTCCTCTGTGATCTAGGACGAGTGTATAGACTCAATGAGCAGAGTTGTATGCAGTCAACGCTCGACTATAATAAGTAACATTGGCGCCAGCGATCAGTAACTATGAGAAAGTACAGAGAGAGGGGCAAAGCCAAAACTGAGTATGTGTAGGCATTGGTGAGTAGATCATGCAGATAGCAGGAGAAGCATTGATGAGGGTAAACATGGAAGTGATATCTGCATCCTACTGTAGAGGACTCGCACTAGTCGTCTGCGTGCCAGACTAGTTATCGCGCGGAGGGATATGATGTCACTGTACTAATGACACGTAAGGGGAGTGGAAATATGCCATCTTCTTCCATGTATTAGAATATCATGTAGGTGGGGAGAGTATAAATACAGTCGCACTGGTAGTGAATACCATTACAGACTGGCTGGAAGCTGATCTCACTATAGTGCATATGCTGGTCTATCTATAGGTGGGTATCTTGCATACTCCCATGTCTAATAATACAAGTACTAAGGCAGCAGTTGCTGTGCGAACGGTGCGATATGTTGATCTCCAGCGCAATGATAACTATCATGGAGGGGGGAATGATGCTACCAATCTCTGAGTATAAGTAAGTAAAAAAGAGGGGATATGAATAAGAACATGTAGTAAGTAAAATGAATCGGGGCGTGTGCATATGAGGTCTCCATGCTCACTGATATACATATAAGGCCGTGGTATATGATTGCCGACGCGCTCTAATTACTATGTAAGGGTGTACGATAATGAAGAGTCAATAGTATAGAAAGTACAGTAAGGTGGGATGATGCTGTGCTGATATAGTTACGTATATTAATGACTGACACGTGTGGGATATTGATAGCAAGTACGTGATGTCCTATGAATAGCACTAAGTGGGTGTGCGAGATTATCATGAGGTATCCACGTATTGAATACATAAGGGGCTGGGATAGTGCATCTCCAGGTTATACAGATACACTAGAGTGCGGACTAGATAGTAGTCGCCATAGTGATCAACTATTTCATACTCGGAGTCGCCGTAATATGCATCATCCAGTTTGATCTATAGACCATAGTGCAAGGTACACACGTGCCCAGCGATATCGGATTCTTCCGATCGTACTGAGGGACATGCTACAGCGGAGTGGACTACGTATGATCTCCCGCATGGCTATTAATACTATGAATTCGGGTCGGATATGATCTCCATGCTTATGGAGAAGTTAAATAAGGGGGGATATGATCTGCCATGTATAATACATAAGGGGGATATGGGATCTGCTGCTATCTCCGTCGTGATGCCTCAACTACATAAGTGGTGGGGTGATGATCCTCCACTGTCTAGTACTTACATAGAGGGGGCGTAGGATCATCCATTGGTATGAATATCATAATGGGAAGGGATTATGCCATCTTCCAGATGAATGATAATACATAAGGGGTGTCGATATGATCTCCACGTATAAACGATTAGTAGGGGGGGACATATGATCAGATCTAATGCTATAATACATAATGGGCCCGGATATGTATTCTCCAGGATAGTAATATCCAGTGAGAGGTGGGGGAGATGGCATCTCGATGTTAATACATTATAGAGGGGAGTATGAACCTGCATGTCTGTGAAGTAGCATGAGAGCGTGTGTGGCTGATATGAGCTCCAGTGTCATGATAGCTACATAGAAGGGGGTGGAAGATAAGATCTCCATGTATAAAGTACATCATAAGTGGGATTTATTATACGATCCATCGCTATACTGCTCATAACATGACACGTACAGGGAGTGGGTAGTACTTCGATGCCTCCATGTTCTTCGCATAATAGCTATAATAAGGGGTGAAGTATGCGATCTCCACTTGTACTATATACACTACAGCGAGTGGGATTATGCTAGTCTCCCATGTCACTAATACATCACAAGGTAGTCGGAAAACCCCCCCCCCCCCCCCCCCCCCCCCCTTACCAAATAATATCACCCTCAATCCCCCCACACGCTGTGATTCAATCAGTATAGGGGCGATATTGTATCTCTCACGCTAGATGATATGAATATCATAGGTCGGAGCTTATGGATATGCTCGTGCGGATATCCAGATACATAACCCTTGCAGTGGGGACAGATATGCATCCCGCGATCCATGTCATGGAAACATGGCAATCGGAACATTGCTGCCTCGGATTGTCGATGAGATCGTCCATGTATAAGGTTGACGATATAGGTGCGACCTTCGATTCATCCATGTGTATCTTAGAAGTACATGATGACATGAGAGTGGTTTATGACCGACTGTTGTTATTGTGATGCGTGCGCATCGTGTTGGATAGTATGTGAGAAGTGCGTTGGGACAATGACTTCATCTACTGCATCCGCCATGCTATCAACGTCTCTGTCTCAGGCGCGGGGCCGCTCTCATGACTCCGTCCGATCACGTCAATAGGTGACATCTCTACTGCCGCCAAGATGGTCCCTCCATCGCGGAGTGACTAGTGAATCTCCATTTTTATCAATCCTCCACTATCAGATAAGAATGGGCTGATATGGAATCTCATCGCTATAAACAACATAAGGGGCGGAGTACTCTGATCCCCCCCCTCCCACCCTCGATGACTATCTAATCATACATTAGACTTCGGTGCAGCAGGCCGTTCATGCACTCATGCTCTCTGCCATCCAATAGAAGTCACGTAAGGGGAGGCATCTATGACTGATCTACTATACTGTATAACTCTCTCAGAAAGGCCTCGCTCGCCGACTCCATTAATCTGTTCATCGTCCTATATCTAGCAGTACAGAGGGAGTCATCTATGAGCTTACATCCATCACGTGATCAACTCACATAAGCTTCGCCGGTCCTCCCCCCCCCCCACATAGCCCCCTCGCATCGCAGTATGTCACGCTAGTGAGGAATCCTATAAGGATCTCTCATGGATGTGACTCTCCTATCTCGGAGTATTGCTCCTCATGCAATATAGATCTGTCTCGCTATCTCATATCTCAGATGTTATCTAGGAGAATAGCTTCGATTCGGACGGAGTCACACTGAGGCCTCAATAAGACCCAGGCATTGTGCCTCTCCGGTGACGCAAGTCGCCTCTCATGGTAATGCGTCCGGTTTTCTTTTCTCCCGCGAATGTCTATCAGGAGCATGATAGGGATGTCGGGGCCCACCCTCCCCCCCCCCCCCCCCCCGGATTTCCTCTCGCAGAGCATTTGCCCCTAGAGTACTCATGTTATTGTGTAGATCTCTGTGTGTTGTATTGTAATTGATCATCAGCGCTTCTTGGATGTCCTGAAATACATCTAGCCGCTAGTGTGATGTGGTCCGTGTGGATTTAGTAGAATATCTTTTACTCTCAGTTCCTTGAAGTTTAATGGTTGAGCTATACTTAGAGCAAAATGGGACGCTGTGATGCGGTAGTGGGTGTTCAGGGGCAGGGACGATGATCTATGTGGAAGTATCATTTGATGTGAGTCGTATCTTCGCGCATTCACACGTAGCTGTAGAGCCCTATCTTCCTCCTGTAGTGACAGAGCAGCTCTGGAGTGATCACTATGGCACCATTCCTCGCATTGCTACTCTACCTCACGCTCACCTGATAGTAAGATCCTGACGCGACCGAGAGGCACAGGTAGACAAGATACTTGAAGAGAGAAGAGAGTGAGTAGTAGCTACCATGCTAGACAGACTGTCACTGAACGGAATCTCTGAGACAGTCGAGAAGCAGACACACTGCACCACGCCCCTTAGTCCGTGTTGTTCCCCCCCCCCCCCCCCCCCCTCATCCCATTAGCACGTGTGTTATCATTTTGTGCAGTGTGTGTGTCACTGTGATGTGTGTTGTGTCCCAGACTACCCCACCACCCCACCCACCCCCCCACCCCCCCCCTCCACACCCCCCCCCCCCCCCCCCCCCCCCCCCCATATCCCTTACCCGTGTCGTGTGTGCAATCAAGGGTGTGTGCCCCCCTCCTCCCCCCTATCTGGCCTGCACCCATGTCTGGGACAGACGAATTCGTCGCAAGTATATCAGTACAAGCCGGATCGTCGCTGAACGTAGGATAATCCATGGTAGGAACTAGTCAGTGAGAGTGTGGACCACATGCTCGTCAGGTAAAAGCCTGATATCAGTGGAATTACATGGCTGATAGTCACCCGTAAGTCGCCCCGCTCGCTCACTCCTGGTACAACTACGCAGTCGATGCATCGATGGATGGAGGTGTTGGTAGGCAGTAGAGATATGTTAATGTTAGAATGTTTGCATTGAGACAAGCGATCTACCTACAAGGAAAAACCCCCCCCCCCCCCCCCCCCCCCCCCCCCCCCCCCCCCCCCCCCCCCCCCCCCCCCAAGAAAAAAAAAAACTCAAATAGTGATAATGTGTCAGATATAGAGTGAGAGATCCCCGCCCATCGGTCTCGTCATGCCTGTATAAGAGATGTACCCCGACTATTTGCACAGTTCCGTCCCCCTCAAACTAGTATACCTCGCGTGATAATGCAGGCTGCCTCACATACGCCTCTTCTTTGACTTCTGCTAACCGTTGTGGTAAAGTTATCATCTAACAAGGACGTTTAGTAGTAGTGCAATCAGCAAATCTCTAGCAGGACTAAAAGGCAGGAACAATGCTAGACATATTGATCCCTAGCAAGGTGCATTCTGTGTATGTAAGAAACACATAGAACTTACATCAATGGTATGTTGTTCGTCGATCAGCATGAATAAAATTGTGCACTGTCTTACAAATGTCAGTCCGATGGTCGAATGCTCCAGTCAACCGAGCGCGCAATCACTATGTGATCTCTGCTGAGAATCAGATGAGGATATGTTCGCCGGTCGTACTCTGTTGTCCACTTGTTTGTGTGATCCCGTGTTGAATACAGTTATGCCGAGGGTTTGATGGGAGGGTTCGGATTCCGAAACAGCAGAGGAGGGGGTGGAGGTGCGGATGGTAGGAGGGGGTATGGAGTAGAGGGAGAGGAGTTTGGAGTACGGAGGAGAGGGGGGATTATTATTTTAATTTTAAGGATAAATTAAACATTTAATGAAGGTATATTAAAGGAAATTATTAAATCAATAAATTGAAATTTATAGGAGAATTTAATAATAAATCATAAAAAATAATGATAAGTGAACACGAATACACTAAGAACCGGGGTATCACTCCAAACAGTTCATCAAGAGTTAGATGAGGTAACAATCAGCTGGATAAGTATGTCATGTAGGCGTGCTTACGTGTATTTGCATTGCTTCATCCGAGCTGCATGTGCGCATTTTGATTCCTAGTATTCAGACTGATGTTAGAGATGACCTAATTATTGGTAGTTGTGATTTATACACAGCATGTTTGTTACAATGAATGTTTTATTATTATCTTTCAGAGTGGAATCCTCGGGGTGAGAATATTGATGTTAAAGAAGAGTATAAAGAGGAGGATGAGGAGTATGGAGTGATGGAGGAGTTTTCAGAAGGACACAAGGATATGATGGAGCCACCTAAATACCAGGAACCCACCAGAGAGATGTCCCCGTCCTCTGTATTCCCGGGATTCCACACAGGAAGGTCACACCATCCCTCACTATTACAAGGTTGGTGGGATGGAGCATTCAGAACATGGACTCATAGAAGTGATTTTTTTATGTGATGCCACAATATTGGAGTTCATGTTTTACAGATGAACTCTTCTAAAATTATTTTGTTTTAGGTTGAAGATCTGATTGATATAAAAGTTGAGGTGAAAGCAGAAGAAGAAGAGGCGTATGTGAGGGATGATCAGCAGTCTATGGAGGAGGATGGAATAACGGGGACATTTATAGAGGAGGACACTCCTACAGAGATCAGCACAGGTGGGTCATGAACACTAAATCCATTCCTCCACCCATACTGCTCACTGATTGGTCCAGAGTAGGGCGGGGACTGGGTGATATCAGCCTGTAATCCCCTGGTCACTTTCCTGAGCTGTGTTCCCCGTCCTGTATTCCTGGATTTCTCTCGGATAATCTTCCTTCTCTGTGCTGCAGACACAATTTATGTCTCTAGACTGGATTTATGGAGGTTCTGGGGTTCAGCTGCCAGCAAAATGTTCATTTTCACCATAAGGTGTTACTAGACCTAGGCACCTGGGGTGTGTGCTTTTGATCTTATTCCTCATGGTGGTGACATAGCAACATTTCTCCCAGTATTTGTCACCTGTGCCGGGTGGAGGGATATGTCTGTAGTGTCTCAGACCCAAGTCACTGAGTGCAGTCTCAGGAGATGGGAGGCAGCGGTGTGGGACCTACATAGTTACATAGTTAGTCTGGCTGAAAAAAGACATCCATCTAGTTGTACCATTAAAAATAAAAGTTATAATCCGACACCCACAGCTGATCCACCAGAAGGCAAAAACCCAGCAAAGCACGATCCAATCTGCTCCTGCAGGGGAAAAAATCCCTTCCTGACCCCCCGAGAGGCAATCGGATATTCCCTGGATCAACTTTCCCTATAAATGTTATATCCAGTTATATTCTGTGTATCCAAGAAAGAATCCAGGACTTTCCTACAGCAATCCCCCCCTTATGTATTATACATGGAGATCATATCCCCCCCTTATGTATTATACATACATGGAGATCATATCCCCCCTTATGTATTATACATGGAGATCATATCCCCCCTTATGTATTATACATGGAGATCATATCCCCCCTTATGTATTATACATGGAGATCATATCCCCCCTTATGTATTATACATGGAGATCATATCCCCCCTTATGTATTATACATATGGAGATTATATATCCCCCCTTATGTATTATACATGGAGATCATATCCCCCCCTTATGTATTATACATGGAGATCATATCCCCCCTTATGTATTATACATGGAGATCATATCCCCCCCCCCTTATGTATTATACATGGAGATCATATCCCCCCTTATGTATTATACATGGAGATCATATCCCCCCTTATGTATTATACATGGAGATCATAGTATTATACATGGAGATCATATCCCCCCCTTATGTATTATACATGGAGATCATATCCCCCCCCCCATGGAGATCATATCCCCCCTTATGTATTATACATGGAGATCATATCCCCCCTTATGTATTATACATGGAGATCATATCCCCCCTTATGTATTATACATGGAGATCATATCCCCCCTTATGTATTATACATGGAGATCATATCCCCCCTTATGTATTATACATGGAGATCATATCCCCCCTATGTATTATACATGGAGATCATATCCCCCCTTATGTATTATACATGGAGATCATATCCCCCCTTATGTATTATACATGGAGATCATATCCCCCCTTATGTATTATACATGGAGATCATATCCCCCCTTATGTATTATACATGGAGATCATATCCCCCCTTATGTATTATACATGGAGATCATATCCCCCCTTATGTATTATACATGGAGATCATATCCCCCTTATGTATTATACATGGAGATCATATCCCCCCTTATGTATTATACATGGAGATCATATCCCCCCTTATGTATTATACATGGAGATCATATCCCCCCCTTATGTATTATACATGGAGATCATATCCCCCCTTATGTATTATACATGGAGATCATATCCCCCCTTATGTATTATACATGGAGATCATATCCCCCCCTTATGTATTATACATGGAGATCATATCCCCCCTTATGTATTATACATGGAGATCATATCCCCCTTATGTATTATACATGGAGATCATATCCCCCTTATGTATTATACATGGAGATCATATCCCCCTTATGTATTATACATGGAGATCATATCCCCCCTTATGTATTATACATGGAGATCATATCCCCCCTTATGTATTATACATGGAGATCATATCCCCCCTTATGTATTATACATGGAGATCATATCCCCCCTTATGTATTATACATGGAGATCATATCCCCCCTTATGTATTATACATGGAGATCATATCCCCCCCTTATGTATTATACATGGAGATCATATCCCCCCTTATGTATTATACATGGAGATCATATCCCCCCTTATGTATTATACATGGAGATCATATCCCCCCTTAATCTCCTCTTCTCAGTAGAGAATACATTCAGTTCCTCTAATCTCTCCTCATAGCTGATCTCCTCCATGCCTCCCCCTTATCAGTTTGGTTGCCCTTCTCTGTACTTTCTCCAGTTCCCCAATGTTCTTTTTGTGAATTGATGATATTCTCTCTCTGGAGTCTCATATCCTCCTAATACAAGACAGGATTTTGCTCGCTTTCCCGCAGCTTTGCATTGCTGCCATTATTAAGCTGGTAATCTACCATCCCCCCAGATCTTCTCCATCCTCATTGACCCCTCCAGATCCTTCTCCGCATTGCCCCCCAGATCCTTCTCCACCATTGACCCCCCCAGATCATTCTCTACCATTGACCCCCCCAGATCCTTCTCTACCATTGACCCCCCCAAATCTTCCTCCACTATTGACCCTCCAAATCCTGAGATCTACATATTAACCCCCCAGATCCTTCTTACACCATTGACCACCCCCCGATGCTTCACCACCATTGACCCCTCCAGATCCTTCTCCGCAATTGCCCCCCCAGATCCTTCTCCACCATTGACCCCCCAGATCCTTCTCTACCATTGACCCCCCCAGATCCTTCTCTACCATTGACCCCCCCCAAATCTTCCTCCACTATTGACCCCCCCTCCAAATCCTTCTCCACCATTAACCCCCCCAGATCCTTCTCCACCATTGACCACCCCAGATGCTTTACCACCATTGACCTCCCCAGATCCTTCTCCACTATTGCCCCCAGATACTTCTCCACCATTGACCCCCCAGATCCTTTTCTACCATTGACCCCCCCAGATCTTCTCCACCATTGACTCCCCAGTTGTACCCCCTAGTATGTATGATGCATGCATATTCTTAGCCCCCCCCAAGTGCAGAACCTTACATTTATCACCATTAGCCCTCATTGGCCCCATAGTCCCCCCAATTACACAGAGCATTGAGGTCGGCTTGTAAGTTGGAGACATCCTGTAAGGACGTTATTCCCCGGCACAGCTTGGTGTCATCTGCAAAGACTGGAATGGGATTTATAATCTCACACCCCATATTGTTTATATATATATATTAATAAGTAAGGGTCCCAACACTGAACCCTGGGGTACCCCACTAATAACACTGAACCCTTGGGGTACCCCACTAATAACACTGAACCTTGGGGTACCCCACTAATAACACCCCTGGGGTACCCCACTAATAACACTGAACCTTGGGGAACCCCACTAATAACACTGACCCTTGGGGTACCCCACTAATAACACTGAACATTGGGGTACCCCACTAATAACACTGAACCTTGGGGAACCCCACTAATAAACACTGAACCCTGGGGTGCCCCACTAATAACACTGAACCTTGGGGAACCCCACTAATACCTCTGAACCTTGGGGAACCCCACTAATAACACTGAACCTTGGGGTACCCCACTAATAACACTGAACCTTGGGGTACCCCACTAATAACACTGAACCTTGGGGTACCCCACCAATAATACTGAACCTTGGGGTACCCCACTAATAACACTGAACCTTTGGGTTAACTGAAGGGCACTTTTACCCCTCTGATTATATCATAAGGGCATGCGCTATTAATAAATTATATAAATATATCTATCACCATATATAAAGTGACCAAAAAATAAATAAAATATCCAAAAACCATATGGTGTGTAAAATAAAATATAGTGTTCAAAAACAATATATAAATATATCTATAGTGTTCAAAATAATTCAGTGACTCATAAAACAAATAATCTTCAGTGACTTCATAACACACAAATAATCTTCAGTGACTTCATAACACTGTGACAAATCCACCACCAAAAACGATGGAATGATCTCACCAGAGCTATTTGCTGGTCAAATTATAAACCAGCAACAGCGCTTGTGCTCTGGGAGCGATGAATAATGATGTCCAATTAGTAGATGTAGTAATACTCAATTACTTTCCAAGTAATCAATAATAGGAAGCAGCCTGAGGAATACTATATCCCCCATCATAGGAAATACTCTGCAGCCAAAGGATCTCATGGGAAATGTCTCCACTCCATTTCATACCTCCATATATACATGCAGCACACTCAGGAACAAAGAAGAGAACATAATGGTGCCGTACGTTTTTACCATTTATCTGGAGGGGCTTTGGAGGGGCTCTGAAATAGATCTTCATGTATTTTCAAATTGTATTAATGAGAATTGTTGTGGTTTAAAGTTTACAGTTACGAAGGATTTTGAACGGGTTAATTTCCTGGATTTAAACTTCTATAAATATGAGGGACAGATTTATACTAAATCTTTTTTTAAAAGATATTGATAAAAACAGCTCCATTCCAGTTTCTAGTGGACATCATCCTAAATGGCTATATAATACCCCAAGGAGCCAGTTTATGAGGATTAAAAGAAACTGTAGTTTAAGGAAAGATTTTGTTGACCAAACCGATCTATTGATAGACAGGTTTATTGATAAAGGATATAAAAAACCCTTTTTGGTGGCTGAAAGGGAAGTTATTGATAGAAAAGATAGAAGTAGTTTCCTGTCTAAGAGAAAGATTAAAAATGATAGATTTGATATTGCCTTTATTACCAACTTTAATAATCAATATAAAAAGAGTGAGGGTATTTTTAAAAAATATTGGCCAATTTTGTTTAAAAGATGAGACACTGAAAAAGATTATTCCTGAAAGATCTAAATTTATTTATAAGAAAAATAGATCTCTAAGGATGAAATTGGTACATAATGTTTTAGATCCACCTAAAGAAGTAAACTTCTTCCCTGATCTTAAGGGCTTTGTTTATTGTAACAAATGTAAAGCTTGTAGAACGGTTAATAGATCTGGGAAAATAAAAAGGAAGAAATTTGTTTCAAATATAACAAAAAAGGAATATAGTATTGATACAACTTATTTCATGTAATTCCTCTCATGTAATATATGTTTTAGAATGCCGTGTCAATGTCAGTATATAGGAAGACAGGGAGACAGTTAAAAACTAGGATAAATGAACATTTGAATAATATAAAAAGAGGATTTGAGAAACACAGAGTCTGAAGACATTTCAAATGAAAACACAATAGTGATCCAAGTTTAGCGACATTTTATGGTATTGAGAGAGCAGAAAGACATTGGAGGGGTGCTGATTTGATTAAAGAAATATCCAAGAAAGAGACGTTTTGGATATATGAACTGGATTCTTTAGTACCAAAAGGTTTAAATATAGATATTGATTTGAATTGTTTTTTTGACTAATTTTTAAATATAGTGGCTAGCTATAGAAATTGGAGGATGGGAACTGGCTACACATATATTTTATATGTTTTAGAGATTATAATTTTTAGCAAGATGGTGGTTTTTTTTTTATATATTTTTTAATTTTAATTTTTATTTTATATTTATTCCTTGTATTAGTATTTACATGCAGGGGAAATAGGAATTAGGTGGTCTATTCCCTTCCTTTTGTGTGTATATTAATGACTGTTTTCTCATATATATTTGATATATATTTTTTTCTTTATGAGAAGAGTGATGCTTTAAGTTGTGTGTATGGCCCTTTAATGTTGTTATGAGCGGGGGAGAGCCATACACACGATAAAATGTATTGAATTTTTGTATGTTTGTGTGGGTGGCCCTTCAATAGCGTTTCACTGTGGAGGGTCAGACACACAAAGGTTTGGATTCAGGCATTTATTCATCCTATCTACATTCGTGTGGAGCGGACTGAATGGAGAGTTCTAATGACCTGATTAATTGAGGGCGGTGGGTGGAGTGAGACAGCGCCGCGGTGATTGGCGGGTCATTAGCATTATGTAAATGTACGGCGGTATTTGTATGAGCCATCTGACGTTTCCATTTGTACCGCCCCTTGATGACATCATGGTGACGAAAAGCGCGCTGGGCGTGGCCTACTCGATGCAGATGTCAGAACGCTCCTTGTCCATTGTTCGGTGGAGGTGATCCGTGGTGAGCGGTATTTGTACCTCACCTCTGTTGAGCATTGCAGTTTTAAGCTGGTGTCTGTCTGGACACCTTGTTTGTGAGATTTTTATGAGCTTTTTTTATTAAATAGATAAATGGTAAAAACGTACGGCACCATTATGTTCTCGTCTTTGTTTCCTGAGTGTGCTGCATGTATATATGGAGGTATGAAATGGAGTGGAGACATTTCCCATGAGATCTTTTGGCTGCAGAGTATTTCCTATGATCGGGATATAGT
The DNA here is from genome assembly GCA_951230385.1 of Staurois parvus. Taxonomy (NCBI): domain Eukaryota; kingdom Metazoa; phylum Chordata; class Amphibia; order Anura; family Ranidae; genus Staurois; species Staurois parvus. The sequence goes on along the minus strand of CATNWA010001724.1, from coordinate 21,727 downwards.
ATTCCTCAGGCTGCTTACTATTATTGATTACTTGGAAAGTGATTGAGTATTACTACATCTACTAATTGGACATCATTATTCATCGCTCCCAGAGCACAAGCGCTGTTGCTGGTTGATAATTTGACCAGCAAATAGCTCTGGTGAGATTCATTCAATCGTTTTTGGTGGTGGATTTGTATAACACACTATATATGACACATTTAAAGTTCAACCTGTAAGTAGAAAAATTTTCCATGACAACATGATATGGATTCTCTTTTGTTACACCCATTTCTTACCCGCTGGACATTTTATATCGGATGATGTGATTGGAGCACAGACTTTTACATGGTGATAATAATGTGATAACATCCTCCAACTTTGGACCCTTAAACAGTGATAATGAGGGAGGGAGTCAATACCCCAATGATGGTGGTCTTCAGGATCAGTCCATTCTTCATCTTGGTTGTTCTCCCCCATCCTCACTCTCTGACCCCTGGTGGGGCTCAGCCCCACTGTTCATCAATGACTAAATCATGGGACTAAATAAGGAAGTGCAGTACTTCTTGTGTTGGGAAGATGGCGATGAGTGATAGAGGGGGTGGGGGACCCTCGTCCTATAAGTCCCCTCATCACTGTCCCTCCTATAAAAGACAGTTCTGGTTGTTTCCTCACTCTCTGACTAAGGTCCATGAATAAAGAAATGACCTGGTAGGAGATCAGAGGAGCCATTTTCCTAGTTCCCTTGAGGGTGGAATTGTAAGCTCCTCAGAGCCCAAGCTGCCTGATGTGGGCAGAGTCCTGGTTTGGGGGAACCAATCAGCTCCTGTCTAGTAATCCTCTTTGTCTTTGTATTTTAGTCCATGGCCGGGAGATGAGGAAAACCTCCGAGGATTGTCTCACTTTGTCTCCAGACTGGAAAGTAGAAGATGAGGACATCACCCAGTATAGTCCAGGAGAAAAACCCGGCTCCCTCCAATGTCCATCCGGCACCAACCCAGTGTAGATGGACCATCGGATTCCTCGGATCCTGAGGAACCTCAGACTGTGTGGGACCGGGCAAGCCTTCCAACAGGGAAGAGATTCTCCTGTACTGAGTGCGGGAAGGGTTTCTGTTCCTAAAGCTGTTCTTAATAGACATAAAAGATCTCACACGGGAGAGAAGCCGTATTTCTGTACAGAGTGCGGAAAATGTTTTTCAGTGAAGTCTAGTTTTCACACACATCAAAGAACTCACACGGGGGGGAGAAGCCGTATTCCTGTCCTGAGTGTGGGAAAAGTTTTTTCAGTGAAGTCCAGTTTTCACATTTACATCAAAGAACTCACACGGGGAGAAGCCATATTCCTGTCCTGAGTGTGGGAAATCTTTTTCAGAGAAGGCCAGACTTTACACACATCAAAGAACTCACACGGGGGTGAAGCCATATTCTTGTCCTGAGTGTGGGAATTCTTTTTTCAGTGAAGTGCAGTCTTTACACACATCAGAGATCTCACACGGGGAGAAGCCATATTCCTGTCCTGAGTGTGGGAAATCTTTTTCAGAGAAGGCCAGACTTTACACACATCAAAGAAACTCACACGGGGGAGAAGCCATATCATGTCCTGAGTGTGGGAAATGTTTTTCGTCAGTGAAGTGCAGTCTTTACACACATCAGAGATCTCACACGGGGAAAAAGCCATATTCCTGTCCTGAGTGTGGGAAATCTTTTTCAGAGAAGGCCAGACTTTACACACATCAAAGAACTCACACGGGGGAGAAGCCATATTCATGTCCTGAGTGTGGAAATGTTTTTCAGTGAAGTCCAGTCTTTACACACATCAAAGAACTCACACGGGGGAGAAGCCGTATTCTTGTCTGAGTGCTTTAAAATGTTTTTCACAGAAGTCCCATCTTTACACACATGAAAGATCTCACACGGGGGGGGGCGGAGAAGCCATATTTTTGTCCTGAGTGTGGGAAATGTTTTTCACAGAAGTCCCATGTTTACCCACATCAAAGATCTCACACGGGGGAGAAGAAGCCACTTTCCTGTCCTGAGTGAGGGAAATGTTCCTCACTGAAGTCCTGTCTTCCTGTACATCTGGGATTATAATGGGGAAGACAGATCAGACAGGGGTCAGTACTTATTGGGGTTGGAATGGGGAAAGATGGGGGGAGGGCTATGGCAGATGGTAAGAAGGTTCCCATGTTATAAACAACCAGTGGAATTGGTACCATTTGTATGAAAATAAAAATTACACAAAAAAACGTGTGAACAAGGTGTTGCTGAATGGCACAAGGTGTCGGTGTCGGGTTGAATGAAAGTGTTCACCAATGCCAGAAGTGTGCCCAGCACAATAGGTGAGTTGGAAGGTTTGGTGCATGAAGAGAACTAGGATTGAATTGGTGTTGCTGAATCTTGGCTTCATTCCTCACATGACTGGGCCATTCATATTCCTGGCTAGGTTCTCTTTCGGAGAGACGGGGGAAATAAGAAAGGTGGTGATGTCTGTCTCTATGTGAGAAGTGATCTCAGAGCGAGTGTGAAAGAGGACCTAGTTGATGGAGAGTGTGATGAGGCTGAAGTATTATGGGTGGAACTGCACATGGGGGGCAGTACTACAAAGGTCATCATTGGAGTTTGTTATAGGCCTCCCAGTGTTAATGAGGAGGTGGAGACTCCGCTCCTCCCACAGATGGAAAGGGCTGGGACAGTGATAATAATGGGGGATGGTAACTACCCAGAAAGTGACTGGAGTAATGGTACTGCAGGAACAGTTAAAGGGCAAAAAGAATGTATAAACCTACTACAGGACAGTTTTATGGTGCAGTTCATAGAGGCCCCAACTAGGTATAATGCTCTGCTGGATCTGGTCATCTCCAACCATGCAGAGCTTATTACGAATGTCCATATAAAAGAACATCTGGGTAGCAGTGACCATAACATGATTTCATTTATTGTTAGCTGTAAGCAGCGAGCACATACGGGGAAAAATAAAAAATGCTCAACTTTAAGAGAGTTAATTTTCCAAGGCTGAGAGCTGCTCTCCAAGACTTAGACTGGGAGGGCATATTGGCATTGATGAACACAACACAGAAATGGGAGTTCTTCAAAAAGACTGTATGTGACCACACTGCAAAATATACTCCCATGGGCAACAAGTATAAAAAGGCTAAAAATCCAAACCTATGTGGCTTACGGCCAAAGTTACAAAAGCGATAGATAATAAGAAAAAGAGCTTTTATTAAATATAAAAATGAAGGAACGCGATCATCGTTTACACATTACAAAGAATAGAACAGAATATGCAAAAAGGAAATACAGCTGCAAAAATGAAAAACAAACGATAGAAAGATATCAGGACGACCCCAAAACATTCCTCCAATATATGAATAGTAGAAAGGTCCGGTCCCAGCATGTAGGCCCTTTACAGAAACCATCTAGAGGGGGGGGGGACAAAGAGAAGGACAATGTATGAAATCCCTTCTTCAGCTCTGTGTATACAAAGGAGCATGGGGGGGCTCTTGTCCATAATGGGGGGTGGTACTGACACCCCCAGATGATCCACATTGGCTCACAATTGATATGATCCAGAAATATTTAGACAGAATAAAGGTGAATAAAGCCCCTGGACCGGATGGCATACACCCACGGGGCCTTAAAGGATTCAGCTCTGTCATCTCACAGCCATTGTTTCTCATTGTTAGGGACTCTTTAACCTCTTCAGCGCCAGCCACTGCATATGTATGTTTGCAGGGCGGCACAGCTGCACAAAACCACGTTTTAAAACGTGTTTTTGCAAAACAGGTAGGGGGCGTGCGTGAGGCACGTGCCCGCCCTACCTGTCCCGCGGGTGTCAGCAGCGGGTCTCTGCCGCCGGGTCACGGCCGGTAATGACGTTAATTTCCCCACGATTCACGGTGATCGCTGACAGAGAGCAGGGCTGCATTGTTTACACACAGCCCTGCTCTGTGTCAGTTCCCTGACAGCTCGTGACAAGCTGAAGAGGGAGAGAAGAGTTTTTTCTCTCTTGATCAGCCTGCCCTGTCCAGCACACACCCCCCCCCGCCCCCTAGTAAAACACTCCCCTCACACAGTAAACCCCTAAAATGTTAACCCCTTCCTCCCCAGTGCCATTAGTACAGTGTCAGTGGGTTTTTTTTTTCACTAATCACTGTATTGGTGTCAGGGCTCCGGGTATGACCAGAGTTATGTGGACTGACGCAGGGAAACGCAGGCTTCAGATATGTTATAACAATAAATTTATTAACACTAACAATACATAAACGCAGTGCAATACTAAAACATAACACAGTGCAAACGAACCAAACCAAACCACCCACAGATAACAATACATACAATGCAAGCGTAGTCAGGCAGGCCGGGTCAATAACAATCGGGCAGGTAGAAACAGGAGGAGCAGGCAGAGAGTAGTCAAGTCACGAGCTGGGTACAGCAACTATCGGGCAGGTAGGTACAGGGGGTCAGGCAGAGAATAGTCGGGTCACAAGCCAGGGATCAAACAGGAGAAGTCAGCAGAGGTCCGGATCAAGCAGGGTCAGCAACGAATCAGTCAGACAGGGACAGGAACAGGGATGCAGGTAACAAGATACAGGGGCCCAGGAAAAACACACACACACCAAGGCCCAGACTGCAGGTCTGGCCATCCCTTAAATACACCTGCATAATCAGCTTCAGGTGTTTGGCTGGCTGCAGGGTTGAGTCTCTGATTGCTGAGAGCACCTGCTGGCCAGCCCTGGTACTGCAGCCCACAAGGCAGGTGAGTCCCACCATTACTGGCAAGTCCATTCCTGACAATTGGTGTCACTGGGGATGTCAGTGACCCCAAGTTTAGTTCCCCCCCAGTGTCAAAATGTCCGCCGCAGTCCTGCCATAAGTTGCTGATCACCCCGCCTTAAGTCGCTGATCGCCGCCATAAGTCGCTGATTGCCACCATAAGTCACTGATCGCCGCCGTATGTTGCTGATCGCCGCCATTATTAGTATAAAAAAATTAAAAATCCCAGTATCTTTCCCGCCATTTGTAAACACTATAAAAATTTCATGTAAACCAATTAATTTACACATATCGGGATTTTTTTTTAGCAGAGACATGTCGCAGAATGCATTTTGGACAAAATTTGTAACAAAATTAATTTTTTAAATTTTTTTTTACTGGACATGTTTTATAGCAAAAAGTCCAAAATATTGTTTTTTTTTTCTAAAAATTGTCAGCCTTTTTTTTTAAAGCGCAAAAAAGTTAAAACGCACAGGCGATCAAATACCACCGAAAGAAAGCTCAATTTGGGTGAAAAAAAGGATGTAAATTTAATTTGGGTGCAGTGTTGCATGACCGCGCAATTGTCCGTTAAAGTAACGCAGCGCTGTAACACAAACCTCTTCTGTAACCACTTCCTGACCACCCTACAGCAGAAAATACTACTACAGGGCGGCATGGGTACGTGATTCGCATATATATCCCGTGTGGTTTTCACACCCCCTCCCAGATAGCATCAAATTGCCCGTCAGTACACCAGTCATCATATTTAACCCCTTGATTGCCAGGAGCATGCTCATGTACAATAAACCTCCATTGTTAGTATAGTGTCTGAACGGGTCAATATCTTTGATCAGGTCAGCACTATACCAGCGTTCACATTAGTATAGCGTCCCCAAAAACGCAGTGTTAGTGGGATCAGACCCGGCACCTGTCAACACCTGCGTTTAGCCCCTACGCTTACCCCCCCCTTCTCCCCCCAGCAAGTGCAGTGTCAGTAGGTCACTGTCACTTGATACATTGCACACCAAACCGCAGTGTTCACAGAATCAGGCCTGATCTCTGTTAGCACTTGCTGGTAAATTTTGATAACTCTCATATGCAACAGAGTGCCAGTACTAGTGCCGCGCTACCTTTTGGTGAACTGGCGAGTACCAGCGGTCTAGTACATCCTGGTCTTTCACATACCTCCTTGATTTTTGGAGCTGTTTTTCACGGAATATCTGTATGCGTTGATTGTGGATCAAAGCAGTTTATATGCACAACAATTTATTGCTGCCAACCCAAATTCAAACCTTGCCAGACCATTCGCATGGAAACTTATTACGGTTTTCAAATTTACATTTTTTTGGTCCTAACCCTCAACATGGGCATTACTAAAAGAAATGAATTGCGGTTGTATTGGTCCGCAGACCCCATTCATCATATGCCGTGTTCTCTGCTGCCATGGCCAGGCATAGATATGAGAGTATAATGTGTTTTATGCATTTCAATGACAATACACTCTGTCATCCTCGGGGTGATCCTGAATTTGACCGGCTCCACAAAATTCAGCCCCTCGCAAATCACCTTAACCTAAAATTTGCAGATGTCTATACTCCCCAGCAAAACATCTGCGCATTGATGAGTCCTTCATTCATTTTTCTGGCCGCCTTGCATTCAAACAATTTCTCCCCAGCAAGCGTGCCAGATATGGGGTCAAGATGTAGAAGACCTGTGAGAGGACAACAGGCTATACTTATAAGTTTTGGATTTACAAGGGAAAAGATAGTCACGTGGAGCCCCCCTGGATGCCCAGACTACATGGGGAGCAGTGGCAAGATAGTTTGGGACTTGGTGTCATCATTTTCCATATGGGGTACCACTTATACGTGGACAATTTTTATTCAAGCGTGCCACTATTTAGACATTTGTACAATCTTGAAACTGGCGCATGTGGCAAAGTGTGACCTAATGTGTGCCCACCATTAGAAGTGGGTGGATGCAGGGCGGTATATTCTAATGGTGGGCATACCACACACTTTTTCTGGCAGAGATTTCTTTTCTTTTTTCATTCAGTCCACAGGCTGCATACAAAAAAAAGAATATAGTATACATACCCAACAAGGACCAGCGACGTACTGGTATATCACTGGACTTTGAATGGTTATACCAGGATGAATGCCTACAGCTGCAGGCATCATCCTGGTGTTGTTTTTTTCAGCCGGCGATCGGCTTTTCTGTAAAAGCAATCCTAGTGGCTAATTAGCTGCAGGATTGCTTTTACAAGCAGCGGGATATGATGTCCCCCCTCCCCCGCTGCCTTCCACGGCCTTCTCGGGCAGTCCCGTGCCATCAGGGGAACCTGAGAATACAGCCGTGTTTTTCTGCCAGCTGACCATAGAGCTGATTGGAGACCAGAGTGGTGCCAATCATCTCTATAGTCTAAGAATTCGGAAGCTACGAGCATTTCATCACTTCAGTTTCGCAGGATATAAACAGCGCCATTTGTAAATTGGGAAAGCATCTGATCACCGATCTTGGTTTGATTAGATAATGTAAGGGCAGAGGAGATATCCAGAGTCTGATAGACCCCAGATTTCTCAAAAAATAATATATGACAATGCCCATTGAAGTTATCGGGGATATTTACATTCCCTGTTATAGCATTAAAAGTGATAAAAAAAAAAAAAATTAAAGGTACAAATGTAAAAATAATAAAAAAAAATCAAAATAACTAAAAAAAAAAAAAAAAAAAATTGCCCCTCTCCCACGCGCGCACACCTGTGTGCACAAGCCTTGACCCTGTGCCGGTATGTAAACAGCGGTTGCACCATACATGTGAGGTATTGCCGAGAACGTCAGATGAAGGGCAGTAATTCTAACACTAGACCTCCTCTGTAAATCTAAAATGGTGGCTTTTAAAGGCTTTTAAAGCGCTGCCTATGGATATTAAAAATGTTTGCAGTTTGTCGCCATTGAACGGGGCATGCGCAGTTTTAAAGAATGTCATGTTTGGTATCTATTTACTCAGCATACCATCAACTTTTATATTTTACCAAACAATTGGCCAATATATTGTGTTTTTGTGCATTAAAAGTAAAAAAAGTGTATTTTTTTTTTTTTAAAAAATTGCTTTTGGAAAATCGCTGCGCAAGTACTATGTGCCATAAAAAAATTGTAGTACCCACCATTTTATTCACTAGGGTGTCTGCTTTAAAAAAAATATATAATGTTTGGGGGGTTTAAATTAATTTCCTAGCAAAAAAAACTGTTTTTGTTCATGTGAACAAAAAGGCTTGGTCTTCAGGTGGTTAGAAGAGTGAATGATGTGTGGCATAAACTTCTAATGCTGGGCATAAAAACGCCCCCACCCCCCAAAATGACCCCTTTTTGGAAAGTAGTCACCCCAAACTATTTGCTGAGAGGAATGTTGAATCAATAGAAGAATTTATTTTTTTACCACAAGTTTTTGGAAAATGACAAAAATAAATATATATTTTTTTACACAAAATTGTCACTTACATGATTTATTGCTCACACATGCCATGGGTATATGTGGAATTACTCCACAAAATACATTTTGCTACTTCTCCCGGGTATGGGGGTTACCACATGCGAGAGACTTTTTGGCAGTCTAGCCAAGTACAGGACCCCAAAATCCAATAAGCACCTTCAGGCTTTTAAAGGGCTTTATTTCCTCATTACACTTCCAGACTACCTATCACAGTTTCGGAGGCCATGAAATGCCAGGATAGCACCTAACCCCCCCAAATGACCCCTTTTTGGAAAGTAGACGCCCCAAGGAATTTGATAAAAAGCACGGTAAGTATTTTGCAGATATCGTTTGTTGCCACAAGTTTTTTGGAAAATGAAGAAAAAAACAAAAACATATTTTTTTTCTATTTTTTTTCTATTTCAAAACTTTGTGGGAAAAAATGAGATCTGCAAAATACTCACCATGCCTCTTTTTAAATTCCTTGGGGTGTCTACTTTCTAGAAAAGGGGTCATTTGGGGGGGTTTGGTGCTAATCTGGCATGTCAGGGCCTTCGAAACTGTGATAGGTAGTGAGGAAGTGTAATGAGGAAGTTACGCACCTTCAGGCTTTCAAAGCGGTCATTGGATTTCAGGCTCCTGTATTTGGCTAGGCTCCCAAAAACTCTCACACATGTGGTATCCCCATACTCAGTAGAAGTAGCAGAACGTATTTTGGGGTGTAATTCCACATATACCCATGGCTTGTGTGAGAAATAAATCATTTAAATGACAACTTTGTGTAAAAAAAAAAAAAAAAAAAGGTTTTGTCATTTTCCAGAAACTTGTGGAAAAAAAATAAATCTTCCATGGACTCAATATGCCTCTCAGCAGATAGCTTAGGGTGTCTACTTTCCGAAAAGGGGTCATTTGAGGGTGTTTGTACTCCTCTGGTATTTTAGCACCTCAAGAAATGTGATGGGCGGTCAGAAAGTAAAAGCTGTGTAAATTCCATTATCTATACCATAGTTTGTAGACGCTATAACTTTCACACAAAGCAATCACTATACACTTATTGGGATTTTTTTTTAACCAAAAACATGTAGAATAATACATTTTGGCCTAATTTTATGACAAAATTTTAGTTTTTTTTAGATATTTTTTATGACCAAAATGAGAAAATATTGTTTTTTCCAAAAAAAAATTTTTTTCTTAAAATTTTTTCTGGTTATAGCGCCAAAAATAAAAAAGTGCACAGGTGATCAAATGCCACCAAAAGAATGCTCTATTTGTTTTAAAAAAGGACATAAATTTAATTTATGTACCATATTGCATGACCACGCAATTGTCCATTAAACTAGCGCAGCGCTGTATAGCAAACAAATGGCGTAAATTGCAGTATCTATACCATAGTTTGTAGACGCTATAACTATCACACAAAGCAATCAATATACAATTATTGGGATTTTTTTTACCAAAAACATGGAGCAGAATACATTTTGACCTAAATTTATAACCAACTTTGAGTTTACTATATATTTTTTATAACTGAAAGTAAAAAATATTGTTTTTCTTCAAAATATTTGGTCTTTTTTTGTTTATAGCGTGAAAAATAAAAAGCGCACAGGTGATCAAATACCACCAAAAGAAAGCTCTATTTGTGAGAAAAAAAGAACGTAAATTTTGTTTGGGTGCAGCATTGCATGACCGCGCAATTATCAGTTGAATTAGTGCTGCGCCGAGTAGCAAAAAGAGGCGTGGTCATTAAGGGGGGTAAATCCTCAGGAGCTCAAGTGGTTAAATTGCTGTGTAAGAATGTAGACGATTGGTTTGGGTTACTATTTCCAAACGGATTTTGAGCATAATATTTTTTGATGTGTAATTTTCTAATCAATTTTTGTAAACTGACATATGTTTCATACTTGTTGAGTCCCTTTGTTGGGGCAAATTTTAAACCTTGGTCCAGTACATATATTTCTTCCTATATTCCACTTAAATTGAAAATCCCTTCTCCTAATTTCTTCTCCTTTTTTTGTTTGTGTTTTCTTCCTCCCCTTTTTCCTCTCTTTCTGCATTCTCTCTGTTGTGATTTTCTATTCCTGGGATTCCCGGCCATGGTGGGTTAGGAACTGATTAAATATTAGTATATCACATAAGAATATCTATTATCAATCATATATTCATTTAACAGGATACAGGAATATAACTAGAATTTATATTGGGTGTTTCCTTGTATTTGTACAATTCGTTTTTTTATATAATATTATATTAATTTTATCTTTATTTTATATATATTTATTATTTGTAATATGACTACCCTACTCTGATATTAAATTGGCTCTGTGGTTTAGGGCAGTTTATAGTTATAATGAAACAGTAATACAATGTATATTTATGTTTTTAAATTTGTTTTATCTATTATACCAGACCTCCCTAGTAGTGTCCATCACACTCACGGACACATCAACCGCAGGACACTGGGGCATACAATGTATCCATTATGCAACATTGTTTAAACTGTATCATTATTATCTAAATGCACAACATGTCAGCGTCATCTCCCTAGGAATAGAGAGATCAAACCCCATAAAGATGGCAGAATATATTAAGTCTTCAAGAAAATGGCACCATATGGCTATTGAAGGAGTCCAGCTAAGGTGCTTGTCTCACTACATCCCCCAGATGAAGCTACGAGTCCCTGTAACGTAACGCGTAGGGGAGGAGCAGAGACGTCACCAGTGATCTGACTACCCACACGGCGAGTATTGTCAGTGTGTGCTGACACACTAAAGAGGCTGGTTATCACCGCTTGCAGCGGCTTTTTATACAAAGCGTGATTTATCCTTTTAAATGTGAGTGCATATTGGGCACTTAATAAAATCCACTGTTTATGATAGGACACTATGTCATTTTTCTTACATGGCTGAAATGAGGAATAATGGAGAGCAGGAATAAGGAGTGCTCCAAGGAGGGAGGGGTCTGTCTGCCTGTCACTGAAGTATCTTCTTCTACACAGACTACACCCATAAATCAGCAGGCTGCTTGGGAAGAGAGCACATCGCACTAACTATTTCATTGAACTCTGCACAAAGTTGGTTAAGACTTTCTTTTCATTTGAAACATTTTTTTTTCATTGAAACTTATATTCACAATATATTTTCATCATTATTATAATATATTTTTGTCTAATTTATCATTTATAATTAATGAGTGTATATTTTCAAGTAGCGCACACAATTTGAATTTTTTTAAAATTAATTAGGTGAATACATTTATTTCTTCTGTTTTCCCACAGATACTATCACAATAATTAATATATTAGTTTCTTTAGTATTATTATCTCATTTCATCATATTATAAACTGTTCCTGACTATACTGTAGAGAGGACATAGTCACCACCACAAGTGAGTAAGCAACCATTAGTCCTAAATAGAGCGCGGTACCTTTATAGTATATTCATTTTTGTCAATATTTGACTCACATTTATGAGGGTGAGAAAGGAAGCCAGCGCCCATATTAATATTTTTTATAATTTATTTTATACACTACAAATTTCTTTTGCATAAAAATCCAGAACACACACTCCAGTGGCTCACAAGTAATCTTTACATAATTCAATGATCATAGTAACACCATGTGACTGGGCTGAATGAATGCTGGTCATATTAATTCATCTATTCTCTAATTGGGGTGGTATCTATTGGGCCAACCCTTTTACAAACCACACATAATAGTTCTCCTTCCTTCCTGTGAGGGATAGGAGAAGGATGGACTGAAGACACAGAAATGCTTCGGGGTCACCACTGTATGTAGAGCCTTGAAATGAAGGACATCAACTTCAGAAGTTTCTTGTTTGTCTGTGTAAAGTTCCCCGAAAACGAGATCTGGGCTCTCCCGGCTTCTAGCTCTGTAACCCGCTATATCATTATCAGGAAACGCAACTCCGACACCCAAGAAGGGCTGAAATTGTGTCCTTCATTTCCAGGATCTACTGACCACTCTGCACCCCGACATTTACTGCACTTCATCCATGTCTTTTTGGGGCCTCTGATCTCCTTATCAACTGTTTCTTCCATGATGAAGGTCAGCCATGGAGTATATCTGAGGTGTATATCAGGGTGTGCTTCTTCCCCACATGAGAGCTGGGATGTCCAGCAACATTCATCTAGAAGACATTTCCTGCACTCAAGGCATTAATACACCTCCAGGGTTGTGTGGGACCCCTGATGTACAGGAAGACAGGACTTCAGTGAGGAACATTTCCCTCACTTAGGACAGGAAAATGGCTTCTCCCCCGTGTGACATCTCTGATGTCTGGAAAGATGGGACTTCCATGAAAAACATTTCCCACACTCAGGACAGGAATACGGCTTCTCCCCTGTATGAGATCTCTGATGTGCGTGAAGATAGGACTTTGCTGAAAAACATTTTCCACACTCAGGACAGGAATACGGCTTCTCCCCCGTGTGAGATCTCTGATGTGTGTGAAGATAAGGACTTGTCTGAAAAACATTTCTCACACTCAGGACAGGAATACGGCTTCTCCCCCGTGTGAGATCTCTGATGTTTGTAAAGACTGACTTGTGAAAAACATTTCCACACTCAGGACAGGAATACGGCTTCTCCCCCGTGTGAGATCTCTGATGTGTGTGAAGACTGGACTTTCTGAAAAACATTTCCCACACTCAGAACAGGAATACGGCTTCTCCCCCGTGTGAGATCTCTGATGTGTGTAAAGATTGGACTTGTCTGAAAAACATTTCCCACACTCAGAACAGGAATACGGCTTCTCCTCCATGTGAGATCTCTGATGTTTGTATAGACAGGACTTGTCTGAAAAACATTTCCCACACTCAGGACAGGAATACGGCTTCTCCCCCGTGTGAGATCTCTTGTCTGTAAAGATTGGACTCCTTAGAAAAAACATTTTCCCGCACTCAGGACAGGAATACGGCTTCTCTCTTCCTGTGTGAGATCTCTGATGTCTGTAAAGACTGGACTTTCACTGAAAAACATTTTCATCTACACTCAGGACAGGAATATTGCAATGTATGTGTGATGAACTTCATCTTCGCACTTCCAGTCTGGAGGAAAAGTGGCTTCTCCCCGTGTGAGATCTTTGATGTCTGTAAAGATGGACTAAAATGAAAAACATTTCCCAGGACTCAGACAGGAATACGGCTTCTCCCCTGAAATCTTTTATGCACATTAAGACCATGTTTAGAACGCAAACCCTTCCCGCACTCAGGACAGGAGAAGCTCCTCCTGTTGGAAGGCCGGCCCGGTCCCGCACAGTCTGAGGTTCCTCAGGATACGAGGAATCCGATGGTCCATCTACACTGGGTGGTGCCGGATGGACATTGGAGGGAGCCGGGTTTTCTCCTGGACTATACTGTGTGATGTCCTCATTTTCTACTTTCCAGTCTGGAGACAAAGTGAGACAATCCTCGGAGGTTTTCCTCATCTCCCGGCCATGGACTAAAATACAAAGACAAAGAGGATTACTAGACAGGAGCTGATTGGTTCCCCCAAACCAGGACTCTGCCCACATCAGGCAGCTTGGTCTCTGAGGAGCTTACAATTCCACCCTCAAGGGAACTAGGAAATGGCTCCTCTGATCTCCTACCAGGTCATTTCTTTATTCATGGACCTTAGTCAGAGAGTGAGGAAACAACCAGAACTGTCTTTTATAGGAGGGACAGTGATGAGGGGATTATAGGACGAGGGTCCCCACCCCCTCTATCACTCATCGCCATCTTACCAACACAAGAAGTACTGCACTTCCTTATTTAGTCCATGAAGTCCATGAAGAACAGTGGGGCTGAGCCCCACCAGAGGTCAGAGAGTGAGGATGGGGGAAACAACCAAGACGAAGACTGGAACTGATCCTGAAGACCACCATCATTGGGGTATTGACTCCTCCCTCAGGAGGAGCAGGAGGTCGTGGGAGGACCAGGAGAGGACGGTTTGGGTGATATTTGGAGACAAGATTGGTGATGTAACTTGGGACAGAGTTATAAATGGCTTTATATGTTATTAATGTTTTGACTTTTATTCGTTGGGCAATGTGAATCCACTGGAGGGATTGGCAGAGAGGGTGGAGGACACTGAATGGAAGCCAGTGGAGGGATTGGCAGAGAGGGGTGGAGGACACTGAATGGAGGCCAGTGGAGGGATTGGCAGAGAGGGGTGGAGAACACTGAATGGAGGCCAGTGGAGGGATTGGCAGAGAGGGATGGAGGACACTGAATGGAGGCCAGTGGAGGGATTGGCAGAGAGGGGTGGAGGACACTGGAATGGGGGCCAGTGGGGGAAGCATTGGAGGGATTGGCAGAGAGGGGTGCTGATACAGAACGGGATTAGTATAGGGGGATGGAGGAGTCTGGCAGCAGCATTCAGAGATAGATGAATGGTTAGGGGTGGATAGCCTGCGATGAGGTAGGGGGATAGCCAATGAGGAGGGAGTTACAATAGTCAAGTTTCTTATGAATTTCCTGTAAGTTGGCAAATCCAACAAATTGTATTTCCTTCACGTTTCCAGGTACAGGACAATCCACCACTGCCTTGATCTTCTCGGGATCCATGCTCACTCCTTCTGAAGAGATAATAAATCCCAAGACCTGGATCTGGGTTTGTTCAAACTCACATTTCTCCAGTTTGAAGTCGGTTCTTCCTTAATCTTTCGAATACAGTGCAGACACGCTTGAGATGGTCCTCCAAGTTATCGGAAAGGATGAGAATATCATCCAGATATACAATAACAAACTGGTCCAACAGATGTCAAAACACATCATTGATGAAGTGCTGAAAAGTCGCGGGAGCGTTGCATAGGCCAAAAGGAATAACTAGGGACTCGAAGTGCCCATATCTGGTTGTAAAGGTGGCTTTCCATTTGTCTCCTTGATGAATGTATACAAGGTTATATGCCCCCCGTAAGTCAGGTTTTGTAAAGACTTTGGCAGAGCGGAGTCTTTCCAGAATTTCAATGATTAATGGGAGTAACGGTTTTAATAGTGATTTATTCTAGTCCCTGAAATCGATGCATGGACGCAAAGTGCAATCCTTTTTCTCAACAAAGAACAGGGCTGCCCCTGCAGGAGATGTTGAGGGTCTGATAAAGCCCTTCTCAAATTCTCATCAAGCCACTCCCTGAGCACCTTTAATTCAGGTTCTGACAGATTGAAAAGGCGGCTGAATGGTATTTCTGACCCTGGAAGCAGTTCAATGGGACAATCGTAAGGGTGAGGAGGAGGTAATTGATCGTCATTCTTTTTATCATGGATATCTCGGAACTCATAGTATTGTGGAGGCAGGTTGTCATATGACTGGGTAGTTACATCAACTTGTGATTCCCTGATTGGTAGAAAACTTGTACAACATGGTTCCCTACAATGCTCCTTGCAATGAGGGGACATAAAATGTATAGTCCGTTCTCCCCAATTGGTGGAGGTGTTATGGGTAGAAAATCAAGGAATGCCCAAGATGACAGGAAATTTAGGGGATGTAATCAGCTGAGAGCTGATGGTCTCATAATGGTCAGCCTCAAATTAGAGTACCAGGGGAACCGTTTCATGGGAAACACCGGTCCTAAAGGTGAACCATCAACCGTCTCCATATCAATGGGGCAGATTTGTTTCTTGGGAGATTATTGTTGTTGTGGGCAAATTCTATGTCCATAAAGTTCCGCCCGACCCCAGAGTCCAGCATAGCAGAACATGGATTTCATGGCCCTCAGTGATAAGAATGATAGGGACAACAAAATGAGACTGCATAGAATCAACTTTTATGTCTTCATAAATCAATGGGGAGATAGACTGGTAATGGAGTTTATTTTTTGTTCAGGCACTATACTTGGGGATTTCAACATCCCTGTCAACATTGACAACCCGGCCACATCCCAACTCCTCCACTTAACCTCCTCCTTTGCACTTGCACAGTGCATACAATCCACCACACACTCCGACGGAAGTATCCTGGACCTTGTCTTCTCCAACCGCTGCGCTCCCCACAACCTCACTAACACCCCCTTCCCTCTCTCTGACCACAACCTTATCACCTTCTCTATCTCCTTGTCCTCTAACCCCTACCCCTCCAAATGTCATACTACCACCAGCCGTAACCTCCGCAACCTGAACCCTGCCCCCCTCCATTCTGCAGCTGATCAACTCCATGACAGCATCCTCCCCCTGTCCTGCCTTTTCCTGGCTATGACTGCCTATAACAACGCGCTGCTGTCAACAGCCCTTGACTCACTAGCACCTTTAACCACACGAAACATCAGACCCCGACCGCTCCAGCCCTGGCAGACTGACCACACAAAACTCTCAAATGACACAGTCGTGCCCTGGAGCGACTATGGCGCAAAACCAAATCCCAACAAGCCTTCACCCGCTACAAATCTGCCTTCCACACCTACACCTCCTCCCTCCACGCAGCCAAACAAGCCTACTTCCTGACCCTCATCAAGGCCCTCTCCTCCAATCCTCGCCGACTCTTCTCCACCTTCAACTCTCTACTCTCTCCACCCCCACCTCCACCCAGCACCTCACTCACCGCCCTTGAGATTGCCAATCACTTCAAAAACAAGATTGACACAATTCGCAAGGACATCGCCACAGCTCACACTCCCCCCTCTCCCAGTCCCCTCTCACACAGCACCCCCTCATCACCCCTCTCCCTCAACCCACTCACACAGCTAGAGACCCCTTGCTGCTCAAACTCCCTGCCTGACCTCCACCCCACCCAACATTCTCAAACTGAAGCCCCCTCAACACTCCACACCTTCGACCTTACTACCATCGAGGTCTCCAAGGTCTTCTCTGATGCCTGCCTCACCACCTGCCCCCTCGACCCTATCCCCTCACAACTCCTATGACCTCCCTCCCCCTCCATCCTACGCGCCCTCATCCACATGCTCTCCCTCTCCTCCGGCACTTTCCCCTCCCCTCTGAAACATGCACACATCACCCCCATACTTAAAAAGCCCTCCCTGGACCCCAATGACCCGAACAACCTCAGACCCATCTCCCTGCTCCATCTAAACAAGTAACAATCTCCTCCGGCACTTTCCCCTCCCCTCTGAAGCATGCGCACACATCACCCCCATACTTAAAAAGCCCTCCCTGGACCTCCCGATCCCCTACAGTCCCATGGCTTCCTCGAGCGCTCCACCCGCCTACACCTCAACGACAACAAAATCCCCTACTCCGCCTCCCCTACTCCAAAAACTCTCCAAACTCTCCAACGACTGCCAACCGCCAAAGCTAATGGCCACTATTCAGTGCTCCTACTCCTTGACCTTTCTGCGGCTTTCGACACAGTCGACCACCCCCTCCTCCTCAAAAAACTACACTCCCTCGGCCTCAGAGATTCTGCTCTCTCCTGGCTCTCATCCTACCTGTCACAACGCTCTTTCAGCGTTACCTATAATGCTACCACCTCCCCCTCACTCCCCCTCTCTGTTGGGGTCCCTCAAGGCTCTGTCCTCGGGCCCCTTCTCTTTTCCATCTACACCTCCTCCCTTGGCAAACTCATACACTCTCACGGCTTCAACTACCACCTCTATGCCGACGACACACAAATCTATCTCTCAACCCCCCACCTCACCCCCTCAGTCTCCGCCCGAATCACACACCTACTGAGCGACATATCAGACTGGATGTCGCTCCACTTCCTTAAACTGAACCTCTCCAAAACCGAGTTTCTTGTCTTCCCCCCAGCCCGGACACCACCCCCCCATTGACTTCTCCATCACGTCCAACAATGCCACCATCAAACCCACCCCGCAGGCCAGAGTACTTGGTGTCATTCTGGACTCCAACCTATCCTTCCAGCCCCAAGTCCAATCTTTAACAAACTCGTGCAGACTCCACCTCCGCAACATGCAGACTCCGCCTCCGCAAAATGCAGACTCCACCTCCGCAACATCGCCAAAATCCGCACGTTCCTAACCCCAGAAACCACTAAACAGCTCATCCACTCCCTCATCATATCACGACTCGATTACTGCAACTCCCTCCTCACTGGCCTGCCTCGCCACAGGCTATCCCCGCTTCAGTCCATCCTGAATATGGCTGCCAGACTCATTCACCTTTCCAACCGCTCTGTTTCCACCACCCCCCTCTGCCAATCCCTCCACTGGCTTCCGATTGCCCAACGGATCAAATTCAAAATCCTAACACTGACGTACAAAGCTGTCCACCATACTGCCCCGAACTACATCACTGACCTAATATCCAAGTACCGCCCAACACGCACACTCCGCTCCTCACAAGACCTCCTTCTCTCTAGTTCCCTGGTCTCCTCCTCCCATGCCCGCCTCCAGGACTTCTCCAGGGTGTCACCCATCCTCTGGAACTCCCTGCCCCAACCCATCAGATTATCACCTACTCTCCTCTCCTTTAGGCGCACCCTGAAAACCCATCTTTTCAGGGAAGCCAACCCCACCCCCTGCTAACTTGCCGACCTCCTCCACTCTTCCTACCACTCCATCCCCCACAGCTATCTCCTCCTGTGCCACCATCCCCTCCCTCCTAGATTGTAAGCTCGAAGGAGCAGGGCCCTCGATCCCCTCATGTTTTGCATTGTATTGGTATTGTTCTGTCACATGTTCTGTCCCCCATTGTAATGTACAGCGCTGAGCGAACTATTGGCGCTTTATAAATACTGTATAATAATAATAATATACATCAATCGCAGCAATTGTTCTTTTAACTTTGCTGTGACAATTAACTGTGTAATGTCCAGAGTCCCCACAATACAGACATAAGTTCTCCAAACATCTTCTCTTTCTTTTGAGTAGAAATGGATTACTTAATAGCATCTACCTGCATAGGTTGGATGTGTTAGAATCTGGAGAAACTTTTAGATCCTTCTGAATGAACTGATCAGTAGAGAAACGTATGTCACCATTACTTCCAAACATTCCCAGTCCCTCCTTCCTCCTTTCTGTAAGTCTCTGATCAATTCAGATGCATAATTGGATGAAAGCTTCCAGATCATTAGGAATCTCTACTCTGGTGAGCTCATCATTTACCTGTTCAGAGAGCCCTTGACAGAACTGATTCTTTTGTGCTGCTGAGTTCCAGGTGGTATCTGAGATCAATCATCAGAATTCAGCTGTGTACTCAGAAACAGAGCGTCTACCCTGCAGTAAACTATGCAGCTTTGCTTCAGCAGTAGCACAATGGTTGGGATCCTCAAAGTCCTGGTTCAATGCAGTCATGTTCTATATGGGGAGAGGCCCAAGCTAGGGCTTCCTCAGTCAGGAGGTTTATAACAAACAATACTTTCTATTTCTCAGAATTAAATGCAGCAGGTTGCATCTGGAAAAAAAATGTGGCATTGGTTAAGGAAACCTCTGTAATGGCGTCGGTCTCCATTGAACTTGACTGACAGAGGCATGCCTGTGTTAGCAACATCGCGGGAACATAAGTCCAGCAATCGTCTTTGCAGAGCATGGATTTCCTCCTGTTGCCCCTTTAACACACTTTCCAGAACATTTTTCTTGGTAGGTAACACCGAACTCTTGCAGTTCTGAAAGTTGGTGCCTGAAAGGAGCCACGTATTTGCTATAGCGGCCTCCATGTTTGGGTCAGATTTTCCTGTGCCGGTCAGAGGTCAGGCTCAGAGACCAGTAGTTATAGCAGAAGACCAACCAACAGGATAGGTATACAGGCAGGTCACCCTGACAGATGACGTGGGCTCACCTGAGGTGCGGGGTCTAAGCAGCACTAACCAGTATCACCAGAGCTCCAGATGGTGGGTATGGGTTTTGCTGCGTGTTAGTACCAGGTCACAGTAGTAGTACTCAATAAACAAGCCAAGGGTCAGTAACAAGTGGCTGCAGGTTGGGATGAAGCAGAATCATAGTCCAGAAACAAGACAAAGGTCAATAGCAAAGCTACAGATGGTAGCAGGAGAGACAAGGGCAAGATATTGGATGGAGAAGGCACAATAATCTGCCAACCAGGAAGTGCAAAGACATGGATTAAATCAGGAAGTTCATGGGAGGAGCAAAGAGTTCAAGGTTCAGCAGAAAACAAAGCAATGGATAAGCAGAGTGCCGTCCATTATATCAGGTAACTCAGTGAGAAGAGTTTCTACCAGACACAGTAGAGTTCCTGGGTTCAGGTCCAGGATCTGACAGGTGCCTAGGTTTAGCAGAGTCAATGAATTAATATTTAGCTGAACCCCAGAACCTCCATAAATCCAGTCTAGATACATAAATTGTGTCTGCAGCACAGAGAAGGAAGATTATCCGAGAGAAATCCAGGAATACAGGACGGGGAACACAGCTCAGGAAAGTGACCAGGGGATTACAGGCTGATATCACCCAGTCCCCGCCCTACTCTGGACCAATCAGTGAGCAGTATGGGTGGAGGAATGGATTTAGTGTTCATGACCCACCTGTGCTGATCTCTGTAGGAGTGTCCTCCTCTATAAATGTCCCCGTTATTCCATCCTCCTCCATAGACTGCTGATCATCCCTCACATACGCCTCTTCTTCTTCTGATTTAACCTCAACTTTTATATCTATTAAATCTTCACCCTAAAATAAGAGAAAATAATATCTGTAAAATATAAACTAACATGAAAAATGCACAAATTGTCTCCACAAGACCATGTTCTAGATGCTCCATCCCACCAACCTTGTAATAGTGAGGGATGGTGTGACCTTCCTGTGTGGAATCCAATACAGAGGATGGGGACATCTCTCTGGTGGGTTCCTGGTATTAGGTGGCTCCATCATATCCTTGTGCCCTTCTGAGGACTTCTGCATCACTCCATACTCCTCATCCTCCTCTATAAATTCTTCCTTAAGAACAATATTATCATCCCCGAGGATTCCACTCTGAAATAAATAAATTATTGTAACAAACAAACCTGTTTATAAAGCAGAACTTCAGTTGCAATCATCTACCTGATGATGGTGAGGAATGGTGTGACCTTCCTGTGTGGAATCCCAGGAATACAGAGGACGGGGACATCTCTCTGGTGGGTTCCTGTAGCTGGATGACTCCCCCATGGTGTCCTGGTACAGATCTTTGTGTTCTCTTAGAAGCTCTGACTCCTCAATCCCCCCATCCTCATCCTCCTCCTCTTTTATCTTGTCTTTAACCTCAACTTTAGGATCTCTCAGGTTTCCACTCTGAATATATAATAAAAATGACATCAATGGTAACAATGCAGATAATGTACAGATCCTAATGATACTATCAGTGATTGTTCCTCATCTACCTGATGATGGTGAGGGATGGTGTGACCTTCCTGTGTGGAATCCTGGGAATACAGAGGACGGGGACATCTCTCTGGTGGGTTCCTGGTATTAGGTGGCTCCATCATATCCTTGTGTCCTTCTGAAAACTCCTCCATCACTCCATACTCCTCATCCTCCTCTTTATACTCTTCTTTACCATCAATATTATCATCCCCGAGGATTCCACTCTGAAAGATATAATAAAACATTCATTGTAACAAACATGCTGTGTATAAATCACAACTACCAATAATTTTGGTTAATCTATATGTCCTATG